>QKWP01001375.1:0-43254 GCA_003550325.1 Gigaspora rosea
CACCGAATTTTATGACAGTTTGACCGATAAAAAGTGGAATACTTATTATAAAAAAAATATTGCTCAACCAGTAAATATTTTTAAATTTGTTTCTTTTTTTTTATATTAAAAAACAATTCTAAATATTTTGAATATATTCGAAATATTTCGAATATATTCGAACTATTTAGAATAATTCATTTACTAAATATTTTGAATATATTCGCAATATTTCGAATATATTCGAATTATTTAAAATATTTCATTTAATTAAAATAAATTATATTTTTAGCTTTTAAAACAGCATCATTCTTTGCAAAGTGCTTTGATAACATGTGTGAAGGATGCAATGTTTTCTGTGTTTTGCGAAAGCTAATTGAATTCAATAAATACGAATGTAACTCCTGCAGATGTTTCGGAGTGGAAAGCTTCTGCCAAAACGAAGGCATGCTATCAGAAGCTTTTCACACCAATATCCTCGGACCCTAATGATTCATACATGTCCAGGATCCTAAGCAAGGTGTGGCCAGACAAGTTACCGACCAATATTAAAATGGCATACGCAATTGCAGTATGCCAAATAATGTTGAACAATTACTACAAGAAGTTAACAATGTCCGAAGATACTGTTAAGGATAGACTTAGAAGAAATTTGGTATGTGATAAATATATAATAAATTATTAAAAGCAAACCAAAATATTTAAATATTTTTAAACATATTCGAAACTTTTAAAAATAAAAAAATTGAGAAAAATGCAACAAAAAAATGATTTCTTCCACCTGGTGAAGGAGAATCAACAGAAGATGAAGAAGATGAGGTGGTTGAAGAATAAAGGGGTCGAGGTAAAAAGAGAAGAAAACCGCAACAATCCGAAAGTGTAATTATAAATTTTTAAAATTTATATAAACAAAATTTTACTATGAAAAGTTAATTTAAATATTTTAATATTAAATTATTTAGTCTTCTCGAAAGTGCAAGCGTGTAAAAAGAACAAAAAGTCCTATAAATATTTCGGATGCGTAAACTTCCCAAGCAACTCCCAAAGCAACTCCTGAAGCAACTCAAGAAGAACCACCTGAGGAATCTACTGCTAGTGCTAGACACTTGGCAGAACCACCGGAGGGATCTACTGCTAGTGCTGGACACTTGGCTACATATGATGAACCACAGGAGGGATCTTCTACTGCTAGTGCTGGACACTTGGCTACACACGATGCTTAAGAATCTTATATATATTTTTTATTTTATTTTTTTTTTATTTCTGTTTATTTTTTTATTTATAAATTTATTATATTTTTATATATATATATCTTTTTATTTTATTTTTTTTTTATTTCTGTTTATTTTTTTATTTATAAATTTATTATATTTTTATATATATATATCTTTTTATTTTATTTTTTTTTTATTTCTGTTTATTTTTTTATTTATAAATTTATTATATTTTTATATATATATATCTTTTTATTTTATTTTTTTTTTATTTCTGTTTATTTTTTTATTTATAAATTTATTATATTTTTATATATATATATCTTTTTATTTTATTTTTTTTTTATTTCTGTTTATTTTTTTATTTATAAATTTATTATATTTTTATATATATATATCTTTTTATTTTATTTTTTTTTTATTTCTGTTTATTTTTTTATTTATAAATTTATTATATTTTTATATATATATATCTTTTTATTTTATTTTTTTTTTATTTCTGTTTATTTTTTTATTTATAAATTTATTATATTTTTATATTTTTATATATATTTTATATTATTATTTTTTGATTAAATAAATATTTAAATTTTGAATAAACTCTGAAATGTTGCGAATACTTTCGAAGTATTGTCATATAATTGTAATTTCTATCTTTTCTACTTTTGTTTAATATTTTAATACATTTAAAATAATGTTTACGTTTTGCGAAATATTTTGAATTTTTCAGAATAAACTATTCTAATTTTGTTTTATTGATAATTGAATCATTTTTTAAATACTCTGAACTGTTGCGAATACTTTCGAAATTTTTGTCATATAATTTTAATTTCTGTCTTTTCTACTTTTGTTTAATATTATAATACATTTAAAATAATGTTTACGTTTTGCGAAATATTTTGAATTTTTCAGAATAAACTATTCTAATTTTGTTTTATTGATAATTGAATCATTTTTTAAATACTCTGAACTGTTGCGAATACTTTCGAAATTTTTGTCATATAATTTTAATTTCTGTCTTTTCTACTTTTGTTTAATATTATAATACATTTAAAATAATGTTTACGTTTTGCGAAATATTTTGAATTTTTCAGAATAAACTATTCTAATTTTGTTTTATTGATAATTGAATCATTTTTTAAATACTCTGAACTGTTGCGAATACTTTCGAAATTTTTGTCATATAATTTTAATTTCTGTCTTTTCTACTTTTGTTTAATATTATAATACATTTAAAATAATGTTTACGTTTTGCGAAATATTTTGAATTTTTCAGAATAAACTATTCTAATTTTGTTTTATTGATAATTGAATCATTTTTTAAATACTCTGAACTGTTGCGAATACTTTCGAAATTTTTGTCATATAATTTTAATTTCTGTCTTTTCTACTTTTGTTTAATATTATAATACATTTAAAATAATGTTTACGTTTTGCGAAATATTTTGAATTTTTCAGAATAAACTATTCTAATTTTGTTTTATTGATAATTGAATCATTTTTTAAATACTCTGAACTGTTGCGAATACTTTCGAAATTTTTGTCATATAATTTTAATTTCTGTCTTTTCTACTTTTGTTTAATATTATAATACATTTAAAATAATGTTTACGTTTTGCGAAATATTTTGAATTTTTCAGAATAAACTATTCTAATTTTGTTTTATTGATAATTGAATCATTTTTTAAATACTCTGAACTGTTGCGAATACTTTCGAAATTTTTGTCATATAATTTTAATTTCTGTCTTTTCTACTTTTGTTTAATATTATAATACATTTAAAATAATGTTTACGTTTTGCGAAATATTTTGAATTTTTCAGAATAAACTATTCTAATTTTGTTTTATTGATAATTGAATCATTTTTTAAATACTCTGAACTGTTGCGAATACTTTCGAAATTTTTGTCATATAATTTTAATTTCTGTCTTTTCTACTTTTGTTTAATATTATAATACATTTAAAATAATGTTTACGTTTTGCGAAATATTTTGAATTTTTCAGAATAAACTATTCTAATTTTGTTTTATTGATAATTGAATCATTTTTTAAATACTCTGAACTGTTGCGAATACTTTCGAAATTTTTGTCATATAATTTTAATTTCTGTCTTTTCTACTTTTGTTTAATATTATAATACATTTAAAATAATGTTTACGTTTTGCGAAATATTTTGAATTTTTCAGAATAAACTATTCTAATTTTGTTTTATTGATAATTGAATCATTTTTTAAATACTCTGAACTGTTGCGAATACTTTCGAAATTTTTGTCATATAATTTTAATTTCTGTCTTTTCTACTTTTGTTTAATATTATAATACATTTAAAATAATGTTTACGTTTTGCGAAATATTTTGAATTTTTCAGAATAAACTATTCTAATTTTGTTTTATTGATAATTGAATCATTTTTTAAATACTCTGAACTGTTGCGAATACTTTCGAAATTTTTGTCATATAATTTTAATTTCTGTCTTTTCTACTTTTGTTTAATATTATAATACATTTAAAATAATGTTTACGTTTTGCGAAATATTTTGAATTTTTCAGAATAAACTATTCTAATTTTGTTTTATTGATAATTGAATCATTTTTTAAATACTCTGAACTGTTGCGAATACTTTCGAAATTTTGTCATATAATTTAATTTCTGTCTTTTCTACTTTGGTTTAATATTCCGGTTCATTATTTGGTTTCTAAAACTCTATAATTTGATTTGCGTTATTAAATTTTTCCAAGACTTTTTAATTTTCACAGTTCATATCTCGACAAAATTTGAAGCTATCTTGTGAATTAAATCATTAAAATAGCTTTAAAGTTCATCGAGATATGTATAAGCTGATGTATTAAATTTTTTAAAATGTCAATCCGTATTCCAAATAAATTATACAATGTAAAATTACTATATTGGTTAAATTAAATTAAATTTTTCTATTGGTCAGATAATGAAAATCAAAACAACATAATTTACCATATTGGTCAAATAAATTATAAATTCTTCTATTGGTCAGATTTATGAAAATCAATAAAATAATGTTTACGTTTTGCGAAATATTTTGAATTTTTCAGAATAAACTATTCTAATTTTTTTTTATTATAAATTGAATCATTCAAGTTATTTAAATATATTCGAAATACTTTCTTTATTTTTCGATAT
This sequence comes from Gigaspora rosea, assembly GCA_003550325.1. Taxonomy (NCBI): domain Eukaryota; kingdom Fungi; phylum Glomeromycota; class Glomeromycetes; order Diversisporales; family Gigasporaceae; genus Gigaspora; species Gigaspora rosea. The sequence goes on from QKWP01001375.1 coordinate 4,351, forward strand.
TTTAGTTAATTGTGATAAATAATAGTTTCGAAAACTTTTAAATAATTTTAATTATGTTTAAGATTTTTTAAGATTTTTTATTAAAAAATATATTTGTTTACTAAATATTCATTTGTTTTGTCAAAGCGGGGAATTATATGAACTTGATTTCTAATTGCTTCAATATCAATTACATTAAATAATTCAGTTAATTTAAGCCAAGGACATCCATAATAATATGGATTCCTGTCAGATTTAAAATCATACCACCGAATTAATGCTAGATTATGTGTTAAAGATTCCTTATTATATTCAAGTTTCACTAATAAATATATCTAAAAATTAAATATTAAAAATTTATGTTAATACTGTATTTTAAAAAATTAAAAATTAAAAATTAAACCATGAAAAATACCTGTCCATAACAGATTCCTTGATCTGATATATATTCAAATAGTTCTTCAGAATTCATAGCAACTGCTACATTGCTATGCCAGGCTTTTCCATAAAAATTATCAGTTGCTCTAATTATAGCCCCATTTTCTAAAGTTACTGAGCTATATATTTTAACTATATAATTACCTAAATTAACATTTGCTGAATTAAAATATATAGTTAAATGTTCTAAAAGATTTTCAAGTCCAAAATATATTTTAGAACTTGAATTATAGTCTTTTAATTGTTGGTTAATAAATTCCTGAGCATTATTTAAACTAAAAGTCCAAATTAAATTTGTAAATTTATAAGGGCTTATAGTTTTAAAATTTTTTGATTTGCCTGATAATAATTTCGTTGCAATAGCCTGCCTCTGAATCTATTTAATTTAAAATAATTTAGTAAAGTTTTATAAAAAAACTAAATATTATTAAAAAAATTTAAATATTTACCGATTTCATTATTTGAATTTCTATATTTTGTTTATTAGTTAAATGATAAGGCGTTTTAACAAAATCTTTATGAAGACTTTCATAGGTTTCAGTGGAGAACCCATTTAAAGTACCATACTGTCTAATTAAATCAACAGTATGGTATACCCATGAATGTAATTTTGGAAATTTTAATTCTGATGAAGTACTTGTTTGAAAAATATTAATAAACTGTTGAGCCCAATTTATTATTAAATTCTAGAAATAATTATATTAACATTAGTTATTAAAATTAGTTAATTAAAATATTAAAATATCGATAAATAAATTCGAATAAATTCGAAATATTGTGAATTACCTCAAAATCTTTCAAACTTTGGTCATCGAATTCTTCAGATCGACTCATAATATACATATTATTCCAAACTTCATAAAGATTCAACAACTTTTTATTTAATGCTTTACTGATATCTAAGTTATCCAGAACAAATATCATAACTTTCATAAGATTACGATATTCATTAGCTGTAACTCTAGAAAGTGATTGAATTCCATTTTTGAATATTTTAAGTTCCGGAAATCTAGGAATATTCGCTAATCTTTTATCCACTTTATCAAGTATTGAAGCTCCATATGATTGTTTTAAAAGCTCATATGTAAAAGTAATTTGATAGTTAAATAATCCCAAATCTAAATGATGCATTCTATCAATTACCGTAGCTTCGTAAATATTGATATTTCTAAAATAAAAAATTGATATTAAATTATATATTATATATTACGAATTTTAATCTTTTTTAAAATAATTTAAGCTATTTTAAAATATTTCGCAATGATTCGAAAGTTTTAAAATTATCTTAAAAATTGTTAAATTAATATTAAATATTTCGCAACGTTTCGAAAATTTTAAAATTAATTTAAAAATCGTTATAGTAAAATTAATATTAAATATTTCGCAATGTTTCGAAAATTTTAAAATTAATTTAAAAATCGTTATAGTAAAATTAATTTTAAATCTTAAATTATTCAAAATATTTTAAACACATTCGCATATTTAATTAATTAGAATATTAAATTTACCTAAATTTCCAAAAAATATTTGGTACCGATTCAATGCTTACTGTTTGTCCTTCGTTCTTATTATAATAGTATTGCATGTTTTCATGATTTCTAAGTTCCATATCTTTTTTAATGAGATTTGTATTTGTTAAATTATCTCTTTTTACTAAACAAAAATGGCAAGGATGTTTAGACATTGTTGATTTATATGTTAAGCAAAAGGTTGCAGCTTCTGGCCAATCTGCGATTATTGTTGAAATTTTTGGATAGAACCAAATAAATTTGTTATTAAGTAACAAATTAGTTCCGTTTTCTGAGAATGATTGAATTGGTTCTAAAATTATGTCTAAACATTTATGAAATATTTGTCTTTTTATTTCTTTTCCTAAATTAGAAGATTTTATTATTGGCAAATAACCCAGTAATTGTTTTGCATCCGGTTTATTTCTGCGCCATGTAGGTATATTTCCAATTGATAAATATATTGGGTGAAGCTGACTTTTACCCAATGAATCACAATTGGTGGCATCAGAATATAAAATAATGGATAAAATTTTTGCACCAGTTGGTAAAGTACTTTGAGTGGTTTTCCACCATTGTCCATTATTTTGCTCTTTATAAATATTTTCTTTACCATTCTTTAAAAAAAAAATAATTTAATAAAAACAAAATAAATATGTATATAAAAATAATATTAAAGTTAATATACCTTAGTAGTTTTATATAATTCTTTATATTCAAGTGCAAAAGTTTGAAATATATCAGGAATTTCTAATATATTTTGAATGCAACTTATTAAAGGCATATGATATAAGAAATACTCAGTATTATCATGATCCAATACTTTAGTTTTTATATATGAAAATTAGATTTCATATTATTCATAAATAGTTTTACTTGTTTAATATTTTTTGGTATGGAGATAGTGATCCTAGTTGATCAAAATTTTTCGACTAGTCAAGTTGATAAAATTTTAGGCTTAGTCGGCTTAGTTGAAAAAATTTTAAATGAATTATAGGTTGTTACTATTGAAGTACTATTGGCTTTTTTCTAATAAATCTTATATAAAATTGCTAAGCTACTGTCAAAGTACTGTTAAAGTACTGTTAGCTTTCTTTTAATCAATTTTTTTATAATGCATGCAAAGTTGTGAACTTATAAAATTGGCTAGCTAATTTTAAAAAAAAATCAACTGATCGGGTTGAAAAATCGGCTTAGGTAATTTTTTTAATTTCGACTAGGATTACTATATGTATATATGTATGTACATATAGTATTATATATATTAAATGCATTTAGCTACTATATTTTTTAATTGCTCTTATATAGTTTTCTAAATAAATTAAAATTTACTAAACCTTTTTTTATATTAATTTAGATTTTTATTACAGTATATGAATTATTAATTTTATAAATTTATATTCTTAGCATAATGGAAAGTCAATTTGATTGGCTAATATGGTACAACTATAATGTCAATCATTACACAATTATTTATATTATTTTCAGAGTACCCCTATATGAAAACATAATCGCTCATATGACAAGTCGCTGTATATATCACCTACGATTAAATAACTTTCAGAATATATTGGTCTTTGGCCTTACTAGCGGCTAGCAAATTTAATCAGATATAATCAGATTCCCAGTTAACTTTTACTAATGCTGCATGTTCACTATTAGCCTAATAGTATATAGCTAAGTAAGCTAGTAGTAAGCTCATGAAATACTTTTTTTTTGTTTTTTTTTTTCAAAAGCATTACTTCAATAGCTAATCTCTGTTCTTAAAACTTGTAATTATGTCCTAGATAATTACAAGAAAAATCTAAATGATTTATAAAAGATAGTTCTGCATAAAGCATAAGAACTGTTAAGTATGAAAAAAGGTGTTTAATGGTAATTAAAATTTACTTTTTGTAAAAATTTTTTTTTTTAAAGTGTTATTTTAATAGTTGAAAATTTTAATAATGTAGTAGTTATGAAAGATCCAAATAGAAAATGTTGTTCTGCATAAGGCATAAGAATTATCAAATATGAAAAAAAGTGATTGAATAGTAATTAAAATTTGCCAGAGTTAGCTTTTATAAAAAATTTTTTTTTAAATATTACTTTTAAATGTTACTTTGACTAAATAAATTTAAAATTTGTAATTGAGATACATAGTAGCTATCAAGAGATTTGAATAACACTGGGTATTCTCAAAAAATATATTTAATATGATTATTTAGTATTAAAATAGTCTTAACTATTATAGTATTATTATTAGATTATTCTTGAGAATTGGTCAACCATATACTCAAGCATCAGATATTTGTAGTTTTGGAATTATTGTGACATCTTTTGGGTTTTTAGCACATGCTGGCTTTCAATTATATTTTGTGTCTAAACTTTAATAGTATTATCTTAACAACTGCTATACCAAATTCGATAAAAAATTTTTTTATTCAAAATTCTACATATCTGTAAAATTTGAATAAAAAAATTTTTTATCGAATTTGGTATAGTAATTGTCGAGATAATACAATTAATAATATATACAAATAAGTGCCACTAAAAGAAAAAAATTTGTTATCAGGCTTTCAAGCTTAACAATTTTTTAAATATTATTCAAAGAAGTTTGCTATTTATTACCACTGGTAATCATCGCTAGTGTATATTTTTCTCTTTAAGGGTAGGGTGAACATAGATCATTTTTCATATGATCTACGTGGTATATTAGAATTTTATATAGTAAATAAAAAAATGCTTCTGATAAATTTTTTTAAGATCTTGACCAATTTGTATAAAATTTATATAATAGATAGTTTTAAATAGTTTGTTTATAATAATGAAGTTGTGCAATATCCATTGCTTTAAAAAAACCAATTTTACATATAATTAAATTTTTGTAGGACGCTATATGATTTTTGTAGGTTGTACAAAGAATTGATTGGTTAGATCATATAATGTTTACATGTAAATCATATGATATCATATAAATTGGTTATACAAAGTTGATCTACAATTGATTTGATATGAAATTGGAAATTTGTATACTCTACCCTTAAATTTTATCTATGAAATCACCCTTGAGGCTCTAACAAAAAAAATTTTTTGTAAAATTTTGGTATAAACTATACCTCTGCCCCATCCTAGTTCTTAAACCTAACTCTAATAATATTAAGGTTTAATTTTTATTTCAGCAAAAAACTTTTAATTTACACTTTATTGTTAATCACTGGCAATGATCACCAGTAGTAATATATAGTAATTTTGTTATTCAATCATCATTATTATTTAATACATAAATAATTAGCATAATTTAATATATATTTATTAATAAATAATTACTGTTATTTAATATTATCATTATTTAATATTTTTAAAAATGTTATTTAATATTTATTCCAATAATATATAGCTATATGCTAATCAGCGAATAACTAAAATTTACATAATAGATAAAAATTATTTGATAGATTATATCAACCAAGAAATTATTTTCAGAAATTTTAATTACTATTCAAAACGCTTTTTTCATACTTGACAGTTATGCAGTACTATTTTTGTATTAAAATTACTATCTTACAAATTAAAGTATTATTCAGAACTTTCTAAAAATTTCAAATCTATACATATTAGCTATTGAAGTAATACTTAAAAAAAAATTACAAAAGCTAAACAAATTTTAATGATACTTCTTATGCCTTATGCAGAATGATATTCCTTATTGAATTAATATTTTTAACTAATTCGAATCTTTTTTTTAACTACTATATTATCTTAATTAAAAATTTCAAAACTATATTAGCCATTACAAAAAGTAAATTTTTAATTACCATTAAATGCTTTTTTTATACTTAATAGTTCTTATACATTACGCTGAACTACCTTTTATAGATCATTCAAATCTTCTTGTAATCACCTAGGACATCTTGATTATAGTTTTTAAGAATAGATTCTGTTTAAATAATGCTTTTGAAAAAAAACATAAAAGAAAGTATTTTAGAGCCTACTTAACTATATATTAGGCTAATAGCATAAATGCAGCATTAGTAAAAGTTACCCAGGAATCTGATTATATCTGATTAAATTTGCCAGTTGCTAGTAAGGCCAAAAACCAATGTATTCTGAAAGTTATTTGATGTAGGTGACATATGCAGTGACTTGTCATATGAACGATTATGTTTTTATATAGGGTAGGTACTCTGAAAATAATATAAATAATTGTGTAATAATTGACATTACAGTTGTACTATCAGCCAATCAAATTGATTTTCCATTATGCTTATATTCTCTAAATACATATTTATATCTGATTTCTAAGGTATGCATTTAGAGAGAGTAATTCTATAAATGCATACCCCCTCTAAGTGCATAATTATGTCTGGTCCCGAGAGCATGCATTTAGAGGGTATGACTATAATATCTAACTATCTATTTATATTTTAGGGTCCTTTTGCAATACTAATTCTACCAAAGTTGTCATTTTTAAGCATATTAAAATTAAAAAAAAATAAAAATAAAAATAAAGATATAGTGCAGGAAACCTTAACTCACCAATATATGATTTTAAAGTCTATTAACTTTTTAAAAAATTAAAATTTTAAAAAACTAACTAGTAACTTTGTTCTTTAAGACAAGTTCTATAAAATTACCAGTTAGATTTAAAAATATAACCTCTATAAGAAGTTAATAGCTTTTAAAGTTAGATTATTTTTATATTAAAAATAAAAATTGAAATGTATATGATTTTTAAATTTGACCAATCAAAAACTTTGATTTTTATTATGAAAAAATTTTTGACCAATAAAATTCAAATTTAAATAATAAATTTTTTTTAAAAAATTTTTAATTAGATTTTTTTGTTATCTATTCTAGCAATTTGATTAGCTAATTAAGGTTATACTGCATATACAAAATTGAAACATGTTTAGTTAAGCTTTTCTGTACCATAAAAAAATAAAAACATTCTATATAATGATTATAGGGTCCTATATTTAATAGATATACTATTTTTTTAGTAAATAGATATTGATTGGTGTTTCCAAAATTTGTCTACCTATAGTACGAAGTTTGTAGATATCTTGTGCTACTTTACTATAGATAAAATAGCGTCATTTTCATTTTAGTAATAATTTTTTTGTGAAATGTTTATCTCTTGTAGCATTATAGCACAATATTTGTCGCAGATTAAAATGAAATCAGATTAAAATGAAACTGTGAACCTTTCTTGTTCACCTTTAAAGCTTATAAAACCCACATATACTTGTTTATTAATAACCCTAACCCAGTATTGGAAATCATATGGAGTGTCTTCAATTAAAAGGGCCCATTTTTACATATATTTTATTTTGAGATATTTGAGTTTAATTATTTGTTTTGATTTTCAGACTGATCCGGGATCAATCAAATTTCACGATATTGATTGGTTAAAGACGGCAGGTGACTATCAGGTAAACTCGTGACGTGTTGGCTCTACGCAGCCTCATGTAATTTTTCTTTTTATATTATCTTGATTTTTTATTATGTAATTCGACTTTCATTTATAATTAAAAAAAGTCAATCATGTCAAAATTTATATGAATTTAACGAAAACTCATTTTTCAAAAAAATGTAAAAATGGGCCCTTTTAATTGAAGACACCCCATATGTTCACAGTGTTCACAGTGAACATAAATTTTTTTAAAAAATCAATGTTTTTACATTTTATGTTCACATAGTATGAACATAAAAAATCAAAAATTTTATATTTTATGTTCACATAGTATAAATATAAATTTTATTTTTATAATTTCTTATTCATAATTTATTAATATAAAGATTATACTTACCATATATTTCAAAAATAAACTACATTTTTTGGACGATTTTGAACACTCTGTGAGTAGCTTATTTTTTGATATAATCAACTTTTGGTCAATTACAAATAGTCATTATATTATAAAGTCTAAATTCTACTATGTGAACATATTATTTTTGATATAAACATTATAAAAAAAAATTATGTTCACAAAAATCATAAAATTTTTTTTGAATTTCCAACACTGAATCCTAACCCTAAACCCTAACCCTAATGCTAAAAAAACCTCTAAAAAATGTCACCTAAAAAATTTTAAAATTTTGCTTAAAAAATAGAAAAATTTCATTTTAATCTGATTTCATTTTAATCTGTCACAATACTTGTTTTTTTTTTTAAATAACTATCAAACTTTCTTTAGCTTCTTATCCTAGTAGAACTTTTGTCATTGATAATTCTTTTATAAGTGTATATAATCTTGTTAAAAATTTTTTTTCTAAAATTTCTTGTTGTTCAAATATAGGCAATTTTGGCTCTCTGGCATAAATTAATAAAAGAGTATAAACTTGGTGTTGCATATTTTAAACTTCTATATAAAAATAGAATGAAAGGTATTAATTTATTCTATTCAATTTTTTTCTTTTTTTTTTATTAAGTAAGGTCTTTCCTCATTTTTTTTATTAATTAAATATAAGAAATTATTATAATTTGTTCTAATTTAATTATATTTGTATTTATAGATTTGAGATTAGAGCTAACTTTACTCTCGACATAAGCTATCCAGGCAAGATCAAGACCTCAATGGAATAATGAGTCTATATATATGGGTTTTAAGTTGAGATTAATATATTTATTGGACTATGAGGCAAGCAGTATATTTGCTTTTTTTCTCATTATTCTTGTAAGTAGAGTAGAGTAGTATTGTTAAGGTTATGTTATTGACTATTTTCTGCATTTGTTGTCAACTAGTAATCCATCTTTTTTTATATATTTTTCTATTATTTTATGACTATTTCTACATTTATTTTGTTGTTGTTTTGCATAGGTAAATAAGATGTTCTAGGCTTTCTTTGAATTAGACCTATTCTTAATCTGCTATTTGATGCTATGTAGTTTCTCTCAATTTCTTTAATGTACCTGTTTATTTGAGCTTTTGTGTACTTTTACTTCTTTGAGATATCTTCGAGTATATCTTTTATAATAGTATGTAGTTTGGTCATATTTGCTTCATATCTTAGCTAGTGTTTTTCATTTTTATTTTCTTTTATGCATCTTGGACATGATGGATTGGGGTAGCTTAGTGGCACCCTATGATACAAATTCAATAGATGTGGTAGCTTATTTGTTATGATTTTTATTTTGAAAGTTTTAGTTTGGATTTAGTTGAGTGGGTATAGTGTGTCATGAGTTGATAGTCATAATTGATATAGTTGTAGGTTTGTTGCCAATCTATTGCCCCTTTGGTATTTATTTCTATTATTCTGTTTTGACAACACTACTCCGAGTATCTCATTATCTAAAAAACATATTTAAATAGATGTTTTAGGATTACATACTATAGTCTCATTCTGTATCTGAAGAATATATGCATCTGTTAACATTTGTATACTTCTATGTCCATTGTATGTATCCTATTTGCTATTCTTTACTCTATTTTTTTTTTACACTAGCTAATTATTAATATTTGTCTTCATTTTGTTATTAGCAATATATATCTGATATAACTAGACAAGTTGTATTTATTTATTTTTGTATTAATTGTATAGGAGCATTATATAATTGTTTATAGTTTATTTTATTACCTCTTTGTTTGTTTTTATTTTTATCTTTGTTTTGTATAGAATTACTATACTTAAGGTCAGTATCGATATTTAGTGCTGCCTTTAGTACAGATGGCCAAGTTCTCGTATATGTACTCAATTCGTATCGCATGTTGTCTATATTCCAGGTTGCTACTAGGTTTAGTTTATTGTTTTATTAGTTGTATCTATTGTGAACCTAATTGTAACTAATCTTGGTACTTTAATGCTTTGGTAGAGGTCCCATAATATGTTTGCAATTTCTGGAAAAAGCTTTGTTAGATTATAGTTGAACCTTAATTTCTTTGGTGGAGTTAGTTTTAGTATTCTTACAGATAGGCTGATTATATCTTAGTATAGTGCTATTAATTCGTTTAATTCTGCATATATCTTTTTTTCTGTTTACCTGTATACTAGTTGCTTTGGTTTTAGTACAGATAAAGTAATATAATATTCTTTTGCTCTTATTATTTAATTGATAGCCTTTATAGCATTTTAATGTATTTCTATTTTGCTTTCAATGTGCTACTATTATAGTGTGCTGCATATAATTTTTATTTTTTCAAATAAGTTATGTTCTATATATACTTATTTGGAGTTCTCTTCTTTCCATTTTTTTTAAGTAAATGGATTTGGTTCTATTAAAGTATTGAATATATTGGATAGGTTTGCAATAATTAGCATGTTATTTATTATTTTTCTGAATTATTTGGGAGTTCTTTCTGTGAGAATTTTTCTTATATTGTGTTGTAGGCCCTATTATATTGTAGTTTGTATACATTTTTTGAGTCCAAAAATTGTTCTATAAATGCAGTATTGTGTTTATTCAAACATTGTTTAATTTTGTTTGCATTTTTTATATCTTTTAGAAACAGGTTTATTGATGTTCACTCTGCTTTTAGTATGACTAGAGAACCCCAAAATATATATAAATAAGTCAGGTTTATTATAAAATTATCAAAAATAGAAAAATCTCTAAAAAACTTCAAAAATAAGCAAAAAATTACTATAAATAAAAAAGATCTACATAAAAAATACCAAAAATAAGCAAACTAATACCTGACCTATTTATGTATATTTCGGGGTTCTGTGACTGGCCAGACATTTGCTCTGTTGCTTAATTGCAAACACAATTGGTAAAGGAACAATACCTGTAGTACTATGTTTATTTTGTTTCATTTGTGTGAAAAATTAGCTTGTCTTCTAGTATAGAAAGAGGAGAAAGAACAGCACTTTGTAGTTGTTAGAGCCTAACTTTAAACAGCAAGTTATGAAAATTTCTTGAGTTTAAAAGTTTATTTAAGAGTACTACTATTTACACCATGGTTTTTGCTATTTGTACCATGGATTTCATGTAACATTAGATCATAAATCAACTTTTTTTATTTGCACTATGGTAATATATATTGTACCAATAAAACTCATCTTTTTTTATAAATTAACAATATATAAAAAATTTTTTGCAAATTTTGTGTAATGTTGGACTTTTTTAATATTGCACCAATAAAAACTCACCTTTTTTTGTAGATTAATGATATGTAGGGATGCAGGATAAGATTTTTGCAATTTTTGCATAATCTTGGAACTGGTTAAAATATTCCAGTAGGTCTGCTAATCTAATTTTATAATGTGGTCAAACCCTAACCCTAATTTGATAATGGGGCCAACCCTTATCCTAATTTCTTAAGGCCTTAATATAATGTGGGTCAGAATTTCACAATTTTGTATAACCTTGACTATTTTCATATTGCACTAATAAAAACTTGCATTTTTTTGTAGATTAACAACATATAAGGGTGCAGAATAAGATTTTCACAATTTTTATGTGACTATTTTAATGTTGCAAGATAAAAAATTTCAAATGTTTGTATAACTATACCATGGTGCAAATAGAAAAGTTGATTAATAGTCTAATATTACACAAAATCTATGGTACAAATAGCAAAAACCATGTTATAAATAGTAGTACTCTTATTTAAAATTACAATATAGTTTGTTGATATTTTTTTTGCAACTATTTTCAAACCATAAATTTGCAGGTTCATTATAGTAAAATTTGGAGTTCTTTTTGCTAATCCTGCCTTGGCTTGTGTTTTACCAATTTTATACAACATGCTGTAAGTGTGTTACAAACTGATATAGGCAGTATTATATTCTGGTTCTGTATTCTAGCCTAGTTAGGTGCACTACATTTATTATATATAAAGCCTGCTTTTCTGTTATTTACACCCTTTTCAATCTTTTTAAATCTGTATTAAACTCTTTTTTAGTAATATAGGCTAATAACAAAATCTTGGGTTGGGGCTGAAACTAATATAGTGCAGCCCAGTCGACCAGGCTGCACTGTCTTATAAAAAAAATTTAACCAATCAGATTACTGAGTTCAAGTATGTTGTAACAGTAAAAAATAGTATAATACTGAAAACCAGGCTAACAGGGTTGCCAATACACAAAAAAACCTAATACAAAGACTACTAAATCTAATAATAACTTTCCTCTACACCCTAATTGGTAGGCCTCAATTGAGGGATAGATTAATTTGGTCCAAAAGTAGAGTGTTTTCCAATTCTGTGGCAGTTATGTTACTGGTTCTAAATTTTTATTACTTTTGAACTTGAGTTTGTTGAATATACTAATTCTTTCTACTAATATCTTTTGTATTAGCTTCTTTACTATTCAAGTGCACCTGAGTTTAAATCGATTTTCAGGTTCCAAATTTTAGTATCACATGTTACAAAATCACGATTTGGAGCTTAATCAATTTATAAGGGTTGATTGTAATTCGAACTTTCTTTTTAATTTTAGCTAACTAACAATAACGGGTCTTTTACAAATCATGAAACAAAAAACTACAGCAAACAATTTACATTAATGACCTTGTAGCAAGTGAGAAAAATTTTTTTATTTTACTCTAAGGCAGTGTTGTCACTTGGACGTTTTTTGGACATTTTGGACATTTTTTCAAATTAAAATTACTTAAAATTTTATTAAGATAATCTATTTTAATTTTTTCAACAATGAGTCCAGCACCTAAAAAAATATATAATTATATATTTTTTAAATTACTTTATTAATTAGTTAAACATGGGACATAGGCTTGGACGATTTTGGCAATCTTGAATGTTGAACAAAAAACATAGTATGGACACGTCCAAGTGACAACACTGCTCTAAGGAGCATGCCATTTATTATGTGATTTTTACTATGGATACATGGTTAGAGGTAGTGATCATGTCTATATATTATATTAATCAATCAGAATTAGATAAAGTGATCAAACATACATGAATAGAGTGGCTACTAAGCAAAAAATATCACGTAACAAATGGTATATCTCTAATCGGCCCTGGCCTATTAAAGTATAGATCAACCCTCAGCCCATATTACTACTCTTCCTATAGTGAATATGTCTTGTAATTGTTCCTTGAATAGGGCTATCTAGATTAAGTCATCCATATTAGCTAGACAGGGCACATGATAAAAAACTATTATGTTATGTGGCACTGAAGTTGTTGCTTCCATCCCATATCCTTTGTGTTGCTTCACTATTTTACTTAGCAACAAATCATAGAAATTCTTTATAAAATCAAAAATAATGTTTTAGCTTGGTTTAGGCTGTCTTGCACTATATAGTTGTTTGTTTTTCTATATTCAGTTATTACTTTTTTTTTTAAACTTAACCCCAGCGCTCTTATCACGCAAACCCTCCGTTTGAGCTACCTCCACTATGTACCCATCTCAGATAAGCTGTTTGGCTTGCCTTACGCCGCTCAGATGACCTCCTGGGTCTCTGTATCCCGTAGTGTTTCAGTTATCGTCGACGGAGCTTCAGCTGCTCAGAAAGTTCACTATGTAAGGCTTATCTGGATTGCCCTTAGCCACCCAAATGTTGGGGTTGCACCGCATTATTATACTTCCAGCAGTGATGGTCAATCTTCCTCGATTCTCTACCCTGTTGGTATGTTACATTATACGGAAAATGCCGCCACAAGTTCATGAAGTATCTGTAGCCTCTCACTACGTCTTGTGACTTCGGTTATTTTCAAATCGGCTTCTGACTATCAAATTCAAATGCTGCCAAGCGGAATTGAACTGGCAACCTTCGAATGGAGACCTGGGAGCATAACCACTATGCTATCGACCCGCAGGTCTTATTCAGTTATTACTTGATTCGTACGATAATGATAAATACATATATAATATTTTATTTTAGCAAGGATTTTTATTCTTTGTAGCACATTTTTTAACAAAGGTAGGTGCACAGAATCAAAAGCTTTCAACATATCCTCTGCAAGATCCAAATTTTTTATTGTTTATTTGCACATCTTCTAACAAGTGCATTAAGTATATATGGGAGTTTGGATTAAGTCATATAGTAGTGCAGTATAGTTTGCTAATGAAGGATTAAATACTTATATAGAATATAGTTTAGCCTTGTTGTTATAATTTTAGCTAGTAGTTTTTTTACATGTTCAATTAACATTAAAATTCGGTTCATTTCACAAAAAATAACTTCCACAACAGTATAATTTACCAACAAATACTTCACTGACAAGCTTATTTTACTGTCAGTACTCTTTAGCAACAAGTTTATTTCAACAATAGTACAATTCACTGACAAGTTTATTTTAATAACAATAGATCCACTAACAAGCTCATTATACTAACTGTACCAGGACCCCGAAATATACATAGATAGGTCAGGTATGAGTTTGCTTATTTTTAAGGTTTTTATACAAATCTTTTTCATTTATAGTAATTTTTTTGCTTATTTTTGAAGTTTTTTCTGTGGATCTTTCCTTTTTACCAGAAACGGAGTTTCACGGAAGTGAAACGAAGGGTATGGTTTACAGCCATCTGAAATGATGTATGTCCACAAAATCTCATATTTGGTTGGTCGGGGTGATCATAAATCTTTCCTTTTCTGTTTTAACGGGCATTTTCGGATTGCCTTGTGACCTGCGCATTTTCACAAATTTATTTCCATAGTGAAATGCTAAAGGTGTATATTATATATTGTATACAAATAAAGCTAACGTAGATTTATTTAAAATTATTATTGCTCGATCAGCTACTTTATTTCTATATATGAAACAACATATGGGAATAGGTTCGCTATCCAAACAAGCTATAGTGTTACATACTCAAAACTCAATACCTATGACAAAGCCTCTAGTCTATGAAAATTAACTGAACCTGTACCAATCATTCTCCCAACCTTTCAGACGCATAAACTGCCGACTTTTGGTTCCAAAATTCCCTAAACCCCAAGGTCCCACCACACCCTGCCTACTACATGAAACCACAACAAAGGCAAGATAGCTAACATACGTATATAGATAAAAAGAGAATCGGGTGTCATCTTGCAGTATCTATTTCAGTTGCTTGCACTGCCACTCAGCTGTGGAGCCTTACTGTTCATAATAAGGAAATTGCACTGCCACTGCGGCCGCGGAGCCTAACTATTCATTAATAAGGTCCTTGCATCATTGCAGCCCCGGAGCCTAAATATTCACTAATAAACTCCTTGCACTGCCACTGCAGTGCGGATTCTAACTTACACTAATAAGGTCCTTGCACTGCCGCTGCAGCCGCGGAGTCTAAATATTCACTAATAAGGTCCTTGCACTGCCACTGCAGCCGCGGATCCTAACTTACCACTAATAAGGTCCTTGCACTGCCACTGCAGCCGCGGAGCCTAAATATTCACTAATAAGGTCCTTGCACTGCCACTGCAGTCATGGAGCCTAAATATTCACTAACAAGGTCCTTGCACTGCTGCGGAACCTAACTGTTTACTAATTAGATCATTGCACTACCACTCTAGCCGCGGAGTCTAACTATTCACTAATAAGGTCCTTGCACTGCCACTGCAGCCGAGGAGCCTAACTGGTCACTAATAAGGGTCGCTGCACTGCCCCTGCAGCTGTGGAACCCAAAAATTGCTACTGATAGTCCTTTTACTGCCATTAGCCGTGAAGCCAAAAAAAAACAGACTACAAATATCTACTATAGTTGTGACTGATACTACTAATACTTGCAGTCTACTTAAAAATAGGGTGGGTGGACGGGAGATAGAGCCAGCTTTTACCAAGGCGAGCGATAGCAAAACCGAAGACAACTTCATTCCTTAACATCCACGTGTGCACAGCCACTCATTCATACACTTAGCCATACTTTAATATGTCCTATTTACCGATATTCATAGAAACCTAATTTGCTAAAATCATACGATATTACAACAAACAAAACTGCGCTATTAAACAATAAGCCTCAACCAAGCACTAAACTAACTATAAATTACAAACATCTACATGATCCGCAATAATGACTGCTCCGTTACTTTGTTGACGAGCTTAACAGATTATACCAGTACGATCACATGAAATGTGGAGGGATGGTTCTGTTCAACTTTTTGGTGTGCTATTTTTTCCTGTTTAGAAGGTATTATGGTTCTCTTTTTTTCCGTTTATTGTATAGTTCATGATTTTTAGAACATATTCGCCATGTAATTAAATTACATAGCAAATATGTTCTAAAAATCTTGAACTATACCATAAATGAAAAAAAGAGATAACCATAATACCTTCTAAACAGGAAAAACTATAGCGCACCAAAAAGTTGAACGGAACCATCCCTTCACATTTCATGTGATCATACTGGTATATGTCCATATTAAAACTCTATGATTGGAACAAGTAGCTTGACATCTGTCTACTTTTTATAGATTGATTAGTCATCACGTTTTATTAGATTAATTCATCGAAAGTTCATTTCACTAATAAGAAATTCTGGCATTATCATTAGGGTTGAGCTTAGAGTTAGGGTTAAGGTTAGTGCAATTTTTAAAAAAAACTTATTGACGAACTACAGCTGTCTTTTCCTGAAGTTCTTTTGGTTTCATCCTAAAAGCCACCTAACACTTCGTTGTCTTTGAAAATTCATTCTGAAAATAGCGATCTAATTTCCGAAGAACTAGAAGATTCATAAGACGATACTGAACTGATTTCAGAAATCGTGGGTAAATTAATCTTATCAGTAAATTACTTGCCAGTGAAATGGCATGGATCTGAATTATTGTAATATGATTTTGCGGTGATATCTTTTACATTTTAGATTATTAATTATTACAGCATATCCGTAATTTAATTAATTATAGCAGCATAATTCAATAATTACAATAATTTATAGCATCGACCTTGCATAAAGTACTATGGCACTTATTCATGAACTTTTTCTGTTTTTTTGGAGATACTTTATGTATGGACAATATTGTATATGCTTGTAAATTCAATTAAATCTTAATATAACCTATTTTCCGTTCCTAGTTTTAGCACAACTTCGTTGCGCAGCTACCTCATTAGTAACCCTATAATTAACTTAACCTATCTATGTATATTTCAGGGTCCTACTGTACCATTCACTAACAGCTGTACCATTCACTAACAGTTTGTTTCATCAATAGTACACTTTACTAACAAGTTATAGTAAAAAAAAAAAGAGAAGTGAAAACTTTGAAAAATACAAAAAATAGCAGTCTAAACCTACTTGGTGGGTTAATTAAAAATGTTAAAAAGGCAATTTTGCTTATATATTACTATCTAAAACCTATTTAATCCTAATCTAATATGACAAATACAAAAAACAGCAGTCTAAACCTACTTTGGTAGGTTAATTAAAATGTTAAAAAGGCAATTTTGCTTATATATTACTATCTAAAACCTATTTAATCCTAATTTAATATGATCCTAATCCTAAAGTTAATTCAATAAAATATATTATAAGAATTTTTTCTGCTTTAGACATCTTCTATTAAAGCCAGCTTTTGTATTACTTTTTTTTTTATTATATTCTAAATAAATTAATTTATTCTTTACTAATTCTGACAAATTTATTTTTTTTTAAATATAATCAGATGATATAATTTGCTAGTACATTTTGTTCTTTTTAGGTCAGTTTTATGTTACTTTATTTTTTTTGTTTTTTTTTGTTTTTTTTTTAAATAAATTTGTTCTTTACTGATCTTTTTTTATAAAATATTGGTGAAATAAGTTTCTATATTATATTGAACTGTACAATTAGTGAACTGAACTATTAGTAAAATGGATTTGTTATAGAAATAGGATTGCAGTAAAGTGTACTGTCGATAGAACATACTATTAGTGAATTGTACAATCAGTTTAATGAGCTTGTCACAAATCTATTGTCATTGAAATAAACTTGTTGACAAATCATACTGTTAAGAAATTAACTTGTCAGTGAAGGGTACTGTTAATAAAATGAGCTTGTCACTAAAATGTGTATTAGTGAATCATAATATATGTGAAGTGAGTGTCAAATAAGTGGATGTAAATGTTAACATTATGGAGCAAGTTCTACCTAGCTTTTTATCAAAGTTCAGTTTGGTTATAGGCCACATTAGACAGTGCTTCTATGTTTTTAGCATTCTTCCTATTTTTAAACTAGCATTCAAATATTTGTAGCATCGCTTTAATTGCTGTACCAGATAGTTGTTTTAGTAATTTATTTGTTATACCAGCAGCCTTCTTATTGGAACTGTCTATATGCATTTTCTGCAGTTCATCTGTTTCTATTTTTTTATTTAATTGTGCATACTATGCTAAGTCAATTTCAGTTTTAGGTATATTTTCAAAATGCCAGTCCTTCCATAACAGCATTGCAAGAGGATTGTATTGAGTCTATTGCTCAAGTAATTTTGTATAGCTGACTTAATTTCTTCAGCTCTAGTTATAATGCTTTCTGCTGTTTATATATTATTGAAGCTTGCTAGTATAGTGTTGCAATATAGTACACTATTGATTATCCTTTTTGTATTTTTTGCAAACAATCTTTCCTGTCTATATATATAGTTTTGGATTTTTCTTTTTTTTTTTTACTATTTTTCAAATCACTTGCACTTTGCAGAGCTTTTTTATTTGTTTTATCTTGACCCTAGTCTGGGTTAATATAGTGATTTTATATATATTGGAGCAACAAATTATTTTGCTTTTTCCCTTTTCATCAATTGATTTTATCGCAAATCTGTTGGTATGTATATGGTATAGGTAAATGTATTAATTGCCAATTCGGATAAGATCAGCAATATTTTATATTTAAAATTGGAGCAAAACAAATATATAAACAACATAGTAAAAATCTGAAACAGGCCTGTATATATAAAATTTTTATATGATTTAAAGAATTTTAAAGATGTTTTTACTTTTATCTTCTTATCTACAGGTTCAATTTTAATGAGATTTTACCAGTAGATGCACAAAAACCTGCTTTACAACTTTACTTATAGTAAAAATAATATTTATTTAGTAAAAAAACTTTCATAAGGGTCATAATCAGATTTACTAATATATTGTTTATATACCCAATTTCATATATAGTAATAATATAGCTATAGTGCTGATCTTATCCGGATTGGTAATTAATAGTTTAAATATTTTGTTCGCCTGTTTTAGCGCTAAATGAATCTTAGTCGCTTGCATTATAAAGTTCTTTTTTACTTTTTTTGTATATAGTATGAATTTATTGAAAGCCTGTTTAATAAATGAGTTCTATATATTCCATTTTTTATTTAAAGTTGCCTTGTCTTCAATATTGCTTACAGAGCCCCATATAATTTGCAGTTTATTTGTTACAAATATTCTCAGATCATCTCAAGCTTCTCTATTAACCTTGTCATTTTGGTAGTAAAATTATTTAAAACAAATTACTGGTTCAAATGTTATTCAATATTAAAGTTTATAAAATCTTTAATAATAATTTTTAATATATACAAAGATATTATAATTAAAGCAATACAAATCTATAACTAATAATAATCTCAGGATTTTGTAATTGGATTTTGATAATTTTAGACTCATTAAATCATCTTATTAAGACAAATATTTTTGTAGTAAAATCATCTAAATGAGTTACTAATTCAAAAAGTTATTTAATATTAAGTTTAAAAATTTTTAAAATTTTAATAATTTTTTTAAGCAAATTGCAGTATTTAATGTCATAGATCATAATTTAAAATGCAATCTACTTTCTACTTAAGGCTGCTCCAATTTAAATCTATGTTTAATATAACCCCCTCTCAACTGAGCAAATTATAGCAGGGATTTAAACAACATATATATATATAATACTTAGATTCAAATTTCACTTTTCATATTGCTAAAATGAACCTATAAAGAAAGATCACCAAAATTAGAGTAGCTGAGTGATGCAATCATGCTAAACCTAGGAATATTATATAAATTAGTTAGAATTAATTAGTAAAATTTTATAAATTATAAGATTTTATAAAATTTTATTAATAAAATTTTATAAAATCTTATAAGGTAGAAAAGTAGATAAAGTATTATAGCGTACTACCAATTACAACGCACTGCCAATATCTTATAATCTACTGATTGGAATTATGTGATTTTAGTACCAATCAGTTTATCTCAGTGGGACGAATCAATTAGTATCAAAACCATCAAATTCTGATTAGTGTATCACAAGATATTACAATTAAAGTAATATTTAAAGCTATTATAGGTATTATACTAATAGAAATATTGAAGTGTATAGCAACATTTTGTAAATCATCAATCAGAATTATAATTTTGGTACTATTCGATTCATCTCTTTGAGACAAATTGAATGGTACCGAAATTATGCAATATTCTCGATATATTATAATTTAACCAAAATAAGCTGCACAAGACAAATTTTAAAATTAAATTGAAATCATAAATAACTTTTGATAAACCAGTCTGATTTTTATAATTTTACTACTAAAATGACCGCCTTGAAGAGACAATTTCAAAATTGCTAAAATCTGATTATGGGATCACAGAATCATTAAAATTTTATTATTATTTTGATAAAAATAGATTAGTTTAACTAATACAATAATTTTCATTAAAAACAATACAAAAAACTTAGTGATCTTGTGATCCCATAATTGGGTTTTAGCAATTCTGGGCTTGTTGGAATCACCTCTTCAAGGCAGTCATTTTGGTAGTAAAATTATAAAAATTGGACTAGTCCATCAGAAGTTATTCATGATTTCACATTAATTTTAAAATTTGTTTTGCGCAGCTTATTTTGATTAAATATGGTATATCGAGAAGTATCAGTCAAAATCACATAATTTTGGTACCATTTGATTCGTTTTGATGAGGCAAATCAAATAGTAACAAAATTGGTTGATTCTGATCAATAGATCTCAATAAATCATGAAAAATAGTATAGGTACTATAATTGGTATATGCATTATAATTTATCTTTTTTAATTTGCATATTGTAATTAACAATATCTTATGATTTAGTAATTGAAATTGAATGATTTTGGTACCATCAATTTATCTTCATGAGATGAATTGAATAGTACCAAAATCATTCGATTCTAATCGATACATCATGTATTATTAGCTAAAATACTTAACTGCGCCATAATACCCATGTCCACTTTAATACTCAAATTTTTATTAATTAATTCTAACTTTATGTGCTAAGTAAACATGTTCAGCACTTAAAAATACATCAAATCAGTAGATTAATTTTTATTTTCCTGGAAATTTGGAGAATAGATGCTTATAATTTTGGATTTTTGATCAAAAAAGTCAAATTTAAGCCTTTTCTTCAAATTTTAAGTAAAATAAAAACAACACCACAATTTAATGTATTTTTAGGTGCTGTACATGCTTATTTAGTGCATTAAGTTAGAATTAATTACAGTTTGACCTCTCTATAGTCACACCCATATAGTCACACCTCTATATAAGCATCCAATATTGTGTGATAGACTTAAAATATAGTAAAAAAACTTTATTATAGTCACATATCACTTATAATCACTATAACCAAAAAAGTTTGATTTTTTTATCCATTTTATTAATAATAAACCTCATTATAGTCATCAATTTTGACTAAATATCGATTATAAAATCTGATTGGACAATATTTATAATCATGTTTATTTAAATATTCTATTAAAAATTCTTAAAGGTTTGATAGCAAATAACTTTTGATCCAGTAGTCCAATTTGGATAAAACAACTACCAAAATGTTCATCATGATGTGACAATTCTAATAAGCCCAAAATCGTTAAAATTGAATCACACACACCTGAGATCATTAAGTATTTGTTTTACTTTACATGTTTAAGAATTGATTAAATTTAAATATCTGAGTGAAAAATTCTTAAAGATCTTAGCATTTTGTAATTATATTTGGATGATTTTGGACTCTTTAGAATCGTCTTATTGAGTCAAACACTCTAATAGCTGTTTTATCCAAATTGGACCACTGGATCAATAGTTATTTACTATTAAACATTTTAAATTTTTTAATAATTTCAAATATGCGCAAATATTTTATTGGCCTTTGGTCACATGACTATAACAAGATATTTATTTATAGTCACACCTCTATACAATCACCAAAATAGGGTGCGACAGACTTAGAGAGGTCAGACTGTAGTAAAATTTTGTGAATCATAAGATTTTATAGAATTTTATTAATAAAATTCTATAAAATTTTATGATTCACAAAAATTATACTAATTAATTCTAACTTAATGTACTAAGTAAACATGTACACAGCACCTAAAAATATATTAAATTGGTAGTGTTGTTTTATTTTACTTGAAATTTGGAGAAAAGATGCTTAAATTTGACTTTTTGATCAAAAATCCAAAATTATGCATCTATTCTCTAAATTTCAAGTAAAATAAAAATAATTATGCTTATTTGATGTATTGTTAGATGCTAAACAAGTTTACTTAGTGCATAAAGTTAAAATTTATTAATAAAAATTTGCCAATTATAAGATTTTATAGAATTTTATTAATAAAATTTTATAATATTTTATGATTCACAAAATTTTTACTAATTAATTCTAGCTTTATGCACTAAATAAACTTTTTAGCATCTAAAAATACATTAAATTAGCAGAATTTTTTTTATTTTACTTGAAGTTTGGAGAAAAGATGCTTAAATTTGACTTTTTTGATCCAAAATCAAAAATGAATTTAACTAATTTTAACACCTAGTTAAAGTTATAAATTTTAACACACTTTATTTTTATAGAAGTTTTTTATATAAAAATTATTCTTTAAAGATTAGGGTTAGGGTAAGGATATAGATATATTAAGTTAAAGGATGAATTGATTCTTTATGCAAAATTAGATGCCAAAAACTTTTATTTAATAGCCCAAAGCTAGTTTTTGTAATAAAATTTTGTGATATTGATAATTTATTGATTTTTTCTAAATTTTCTTAAAATTTTCTTTATTTTGTTATACAAGATCCTGCGACCTGATTGGTAAATTATAGAGTGGTTACATCACCAGAGGGGCAAGTTAGCAACACTCATCAAAAATTATACACTAAAAGAGTAAAATAAAAACAATAATACTGATTTGATATATTTTTGGATGCTAAACAAGTTTACTTAGTGCATAAAATTAGAATTATTTAATAAAAATTTGTGAATTATAAGATTTTATAGAATTTTATTAATAAAATTTTATAAAATTTTATGATTCACAAAATTTTACTAATTAATTCTAACTCTATGCACTAAATAAATTTATTTTGAACCTAAAAATACATTAAATTAGCAGAACTTTTTTATTTTACTTGAAATTTGGAGAAAAGATGCTTAAATTTGACTTTTTTAATCAAAAATTCAAAATTATGCATTTATGCTCCAAATTTTAAGTAAACCAAAAATAACTTTGCTGATTTGATGTATTTTTAGATACTATGCAAGTTTACTTAATGCATTAAGTTAGGATTAATTAATAAAAATTTGTGTATTATAAGCTTTTATAAAATTTTATAAATAAAATTCTATAAAATCTTATGATTCATAAAATTTTACTAATTAATTCTAACTTTATACACTAAGTAAACTTGTCAGCACCAAAAAAAATATATATAAGTATATTTAGATTCAGACCAGTCTGTATAAAATTTAAAGTCTGAGTCTGGTCTGATCCTAAACTGAACCTGATCTGGATCCTGGCCAGACCCAAACCAGACAAAATCATATATTGTTTAAATCCCCCCTTTAAAAAATTTTGAAGTTGTAATATTAAACAAAAAATTAAATTGGAGTGGCCTAATTTGCTAGCCTTCTAAAACCCATTAATACTTGTTTATTATAATTTTTTTTAAAACTAACTATAACCCTAAACCTCTAACCCTAAAAAATACACTTCAAAAAAAATTAGTTTTCGAGATTTTATACTATAATTTCATTTTAATCTGGATTTTATTATAATCTGCTATATTTAATAATAATTAGACAGGAGAAGGGTAGTCTATTTTAACAAAAAATCAGATGATAAATAGTGCTCATTTAACTAATCTTAACTATATAATATGATAACTAAAATAGCAAGTAAGTTTTATAAAAGAAATTTTTATACATATATTACTATAATTTCAATACTAACTCAACTTTAACTATTGTAAAAACTGTATTAGTAAGTAAATTTTGAATTGAAATAGAAATAGTAATGCAATAAACCCAATCTTCATCAAGAAAGTTTTTATAGTGCAAATCTGTGCAAATTTTTAAAAAAAAAACAATTATCAAAAATTAATACAAATCTGTAACCTTGCCAGCGATCATTGAAGAATTTTTTTATTTTCTGCTTAGATTTAATTTTTTTGTGCAGATATCATTATTGTGCAAATCTGTGCAGATTTTTTAAAAAATCAATTACTAAAAATTTGTAAAGATTTGCAACCCTGCCTGCAGTCGCCAAGGAAAAAAATTTTGCAGAAATTGTATTATTTTTAAAAATTTTTGCAGATTTCTGCAAATTTTAATATACCATGATTTCATAACTACTATATATATATTATATAAAATATACATATTATATATTTCTTTATTAATATTAAAAAAAATTCAAAGGGTGTGGCGACTTAGGGAAGTTGGTAAGTTGTCACCCCCCAAGTGGCAGGTCTAGGGTTCAAATCCCACTGGCGACGCTTTGGAAAAATAGACCTGTGTTACGGTAACCATTTCCTGTCGATTGGTTGGGTATATTACCTGTAGTCCTTGGTTACCATCTCGAATGGAAGCTTTCGGGCAAAGTTGTGTCAGTGATACAGACAAATCCAAGGAACTGGGGAAATGGAAACCCATTTGGAAAGTTCCGAGTAAGGAGGTAGCAACGATCTTTGATGGTGCTACCAGAACCAGAATATCAGAAACCGGAGCTAGAGAACTGGACGACATGACCTTCGGAGGAGAGGGTCCACCAACCTGGCTGACGGAGTCGTACCGGAGGAAAAGGACCTATGTTCTGGAATTAGATACCAGGGGAAGAAAAACCATAGTAGCACCTAATGCTAAGTAGATCAACCCTTCTGGGCCAACTGGTTTAGAAGTTTGGGGCACACGGTGATGGACCGGTAGGAAAGTAATGGTAGGTACCGGGGTCAGTGTGAACCTTACAAGAGCAAAGTAGGTAATGGTAGCGGTTAGGTACCCCCTGACTGCAAGTTGCTTGCCTCGGTGAGTGCGTAAGTTACCAAAGTGTAGGTAATACCTGTGTGGGACAGGGACTGCTCTACCAAGTTTACCCGCGAGGATAAATTAGTCCTAAGGGGATGTAGATAGCATCCGGAACTGTCTTCGACTGACTAATGTATCAGAGGACTGTGCCAGTGATCACAAGTAGGATTGACATGCGAAGCGTTGGACCAGAGGGTTTAAATAGGCAATTACCTAGTTGGGTTGTAGGTATGGCAACTAGTGTAGAACCTTCGGGCGGACTACTTAAATTAGACAACCAAAAGTTGTACGTGTGGCTAGTTATACTCTCATTCAATATAACTCAATTGTGGGTGCGCCCAAAGAGGCGCCCTTGATCCACAGGCTTGATTAAATAAACTCTCACCCAAAGCGGGAACTTTAACACAAAAAAAAAAAAAAAAAAATTAAAAAAACTCATATATCAAATACTATTATATCAAAAAATTGCTATATTTTTATAATTTTCTAATTATTTTTATTTTATTAATAATAATTATAATACGTTTAACTAACCCTAACAAAATACAATAATTATAAAACTATCTAATTCTATTATATTACTCTAATCCTATCAATTAACTACTTTAAAACAACTAACTAATTCTATTACATTAGCCTAACTCTAACTATTAACTACCATCATACAGTAATAAAATATCACGAACTTAGAAGCAAAACTACAAAAAAATACCAAAGTCAATGCTATGAACTGATGTGCTCAAGTAAGTAAACTCTGAAAATACCAAAAATAATGCTACAAAAGTATATAAGCAAGCTTCAGAAACAGCACTTAAATTTTATCCAAAATGACGACTCATACAAGCAAACTTTACTAACACAAACAAACTGATAAAAAAAGTGCTAAATATAGCATCACAAACTTAGCACCAATAATGATCATATCTAGTAACACACCAAAAAAGCAAGATGCGACAGTTATCTATTCTGAACCTGAAAAGAATTAGTATTGCACAAATACAATGCTAAAGCATAAAAAAAATAGAAACTGATACTTCGCTATACAATTGTAAACATGAATACTAAATAATGTGCCAGTGACAATGTGTTTTCAAACCAATGACAGTAATATGCCAGCAATGAAAGAATACCAAAATGGACAATACTACTGACGAAAAGGACCAGGTAATGCACTGATAGTAAAAGAGACTCCAAACTAGATAACACCAACAATGAGAAAACTTCAGAAAACGCAAATGGTCACCAAATATATTAGATATAAACCCAAATATAAATGTTAGTACTAATTTACCAAAAAACAAATAAAAAGAAGAAACAAAAAAACATAAGAATCAAAATTAAATAAAACAACTAACAAAAAAAATACTTATCTATTTTTACAGATCATAATTTAGATCTAATTTAGATCTACTATTAGATCCAGCGATCTAGATAAATAATTTAATAAAAAATAAATAAAATAAATAAATAAAAATATAATAATAAAAAAAATAAAAAAATATAAATACAAAAAAAAAGTTAAAATAATAATAAAATAATTAAAATAATAATAATAATAATAATAATAATAATAAGGGAAATTCTAGGCATCTCTAGCCAGAGATATATAACTTATATAGCTCTGGCCTTTTAGCCAATCAAGGAGCGATAAAATCACATGACCAAAGCTCATGTATTAATCTGATCATTGATGTAAGGTCAGAATGTAGGTCGAGCAATCTTACCAGATATAGATAAGTATAGATTGAGTTATAGATTGCGATCGCTCTTTAATCATTATTTTTTCTTTCGCCTTTATTTTCTTTGCTTACTAATTTTTTTTTATCTATTTAGCCTGTTGCCTTTCATCCAGTATTGTTGTTGGTGTTGTTGTTGGTATCATTGTTGGTGTCGCAGTTGGTGTCGCAGCTAGTATTGCAGTTAGTATTGCTGTTAAATCTTTCTCAGGTTCGGGTTCTTATATTTCTTTGGCACCTTTGCAAAGTGTTCTTGATAGTTTTGCGTGTTTTGCTGGGTCTTTTACGTGATCATGTGTGTGGTTTGTGTTTAATCTTGTATTTGGTCTTGCATCTTTCATGTGGTCTTTCATATTTCCAGTTGTTTTTAGCATTTGCTAGGTGTCTTTTTTTTTCAATATTTTTTTATTAATTCTTTTTTATTTTTTTTAATATACAGGTCTTTCTTCTTCGTTGGGTTCAGAAATCGTAGTTGCTTTTTTGTTTCATCACTGGTGCATTTCTGTATCCTTGTTTTTTGTGTATTTGTTTTTTTGTTTGTTTTTCTTACATTAGCCTTTATTAATTTCTTTTTTTCAGGCTATCAATAGGTTGTCGTATCTTCGCTTTTCTTTTGTATGTTTCTTGTTACTAACTTCTTTTTTTAGATTACTATTAGACTTTCATCGTATTTTTACCACTGGTGTAGCTTTTGGTTGTTGTATATTCTTTTTTTGTATGTTTGTGTTTTTATTCTTTGTACGTTTCTCATTGTAACGCTTTACTAACTTTTTCAGTTATCATAGGTTTTCATATTTTCGCAACTGGTATAATTCATCGTTGGTGTATTTTTGTATCCTTTTTTTTTTTCTCTTCATTTTCTGATTCTCAATAGGCTTTCATATTTTCACTAGTATAGTTTTTGTTGTTACCATTGCATAATTTCTTTTTCATATTTGTGTTTTGTGTTTTTTCTTTTTATACATTTCTTGTTGTAATACTTTACTAACTTCTTTCGCCGCTGTTGTTAGAGGTAGTACCCGAAATAAATTTCAAATTCCGGATAACTCGCCTGTTTACCAGACTATTACCGGGTCACAAACCAGATTGTTTTAAAAAATCCGGGTTACCCGGTTGACCCGGTTGACCCAGTTTGTTTGATTGGCTAATGCAAAATTGAGGTAGCTCTTAAGGGTATGTAATTTTTTTAGAGGTTGCACCTGTTAAAAAATTTAAGCTCCGGGTTTCTTACCGTTTACAATATTATAAACTGGGTCATCTTAATAATCCGAGTAAACCGTTTTTTTGATTGATTGATGCAAAATCATAAATTCTCTTATATGCATTTTTTTAAAAAACTACATATAATAATAATGGTAACTGATAAATTTATTAATTTTTATGTCAGGTGCCCCGAGAATCATGATAATAGCTGTAACATAATCAGTTTATTCTCAAACGGCTAGAGGCTGTCAAAAAATAAACTGGGTTTAAATAATAAAATTTAAAATGACCTCACTCCTAACGGACATACGTACTGTACATACGTTTGTACGTCACATTATCATGCTTATGGATAATTAATTCGGGTCACCCGGTTAACAATAGCTATGACCCAGTTGACAGGTGTTAACCGGGTTACCCAGGTAACACTTATACAGGTACAAGCTCTAGCTGTTGTAGTTAGCTAATGCATCTTTGTATCCTTATTTCTGTATGTTTTTGTATTACTTTTTTTTTGTACCTTATTTTTTTTCTTGATCTAATTTTTTTTAGGTGTCAACTGAATAAACGTGAAAATACCAGATGGTACTTTTGGGTAAGATATTCAGATTTTTGTTTTTTTTTAATAGTTAACTTGCTTACTAACTCATCTTTCTTTTCTTCTTTTAGGTTTTTGGGCTTCGCCGTCCGTGATTCAGCATCGAGTGGAGTTTTTGAATATGATGTTCGGTTTTTTTTTTTGCTTACTAACTCATCTTTCTTTTTCCTTTTTAGTTTTTGGGCTTTGTCGAGCATAAATCATTACCAAAACTTCATTGAAATATGTATTAGTGCTTTATATATATATATATATAAGTTGTCAAAGGTTATAATGTTGTAATCGGTCAAATTGATAATAATAATAATAAAAAATTGATATATACTTAATAAATTAAATGCTGTAATAGTGATGTATTTTTGCATATTGATCAAACGCGGTCAGTTTATTTAGTATAGCTTCAATTTTAATAAGTAGTTTGATTTTCTCTAACTTTGAATGAAGATAACTTTACAACTACTTGACGAAAATCAATGAAAATTTTTTTATTGAATTCATGAATCCATAGAATACAAATAAAAAAAATTTTGTCAAATTTGGTAAGGTGGTTGTGGAGATATCTTTGCTCAAATTTTTTGGTGTAGCTTCTATTTTGATAGACGGTTTGACTTTCTTTAACTTTTAGCGAAGGTATCTCCGTAACCACCTGACCAAATTCAAGAAGATTTTTTATTTGAATTCTATGGTTTCATAGAATTCAAATAAAAATATTTTCATCGAATTTGGTCAGGTGGTTGCGGAGATACCTTCGCTAAAATTTAGGAAAAAGTCAAAACATTTATCAAAATAAAAGTTACTCCAAGTTTTTTGAAAAATTTGAGCAAAGATATCTTCACAACCACTTGACCAAATTCGATAAAAATTTTTTTATTTGAATTCTATGAATCCGTAGAATTCAAATAAAAAAAATTTTATCGAATTTTATCAAGTGGTTGTGAAAATATCTTTGCTTAAATGTTTGAAAATTTTTATTTTTCTTTTCTATAGATGAACAAGAGATCATAATTCCAGGTTACATGAATATAGTCGACCTGTCCTGCGTTATCACATGATCAAGTAATCGTCAAAAATAGAGGTCATGTGACATTTTTGAATTTTAATTGGTTGAAAGGCCAGAAATAAATAAGTTATATATCTTTAGCTAGAGATGCCTAGAAAAACCCTAATAATAATAATACGACAGGGTAAAACCTGAGTTGCCAACCGGTAAAACCCGTGTTCATCAATTATATCATGTAAAATCTTAGATGATCGTGTAAAACCTGAGTTTATTTTTTAGATTATGTAAAATCTGCTTTTTTTAAAGTAAATCCAACCTGCCTTTAATTAGATAAAATCTGCTTTTTTTCTTTCTTATATATGTAAAACTCACTTTTTTTTAAGTAAAACCTGTAAACGCTATAACAACTTTCACTCACATAATTAATTAACATTATCGTTAATATATATACAGTGTATGATAATCTTTGATCTCACATACCATGTTTAATGAAATTTACAGATCCCAATTAGAACGTATAAATACATTCCGATTCGAATTACTGGACTTGTAAGGGCGATAAACACTACATATACCTCATACAAAACTGCGAAACTAAAGATTTTGCCTCTAACTATCGTAGCTTTATAACTTAAAGATAAGTTATAAAAAAGATGTTTTTTCACTCAAACCTGACTAATTAATCATTTTTTAGTTTGAACAGTTATATGACACGCGGTGGTCAGCCCACGGTTAGATCAACCTACAGAAATAAAGAATAATGTTGTAACGATAAGGTTGTATAAGGTTGTGTGAGCATCATCTTAATAGTAAGTATACTTTTTTTTTTTGTCAACTTAATTCACTGATCAGCTCACCTTTTCTAATCGCATTATTTATTAACTCAATTTTTAAAAACCTGCTAATATAAATGATTCAGAGTAAAGATTTTTTCCCTTTCCGATCAACTCACAGACAATCACTTAAAAGACACCACATTTCACTGACACCTATTTCACCGACACCCATTTCACTAATGAAGCTTATTTTACAGACGATCAATTTACAGAATAGTTCATTTCATAGTCAGTATATTTCACCGACAGAGCTCATTTCGCAGACGAAGTAATTCTAGTCATTGTCGTTAGGTTTAGGTTTGGAATTAGAGTTAAGGTTAGTGCGATTTATTAAAAAAATTTGTCTGTGAATGAGCTGTTGGTGAAATATACTGATTGTCTGTAAAATAAACTTGTTGAAGAAATGAGTGTCGGTGAAATGTGATGTCTTTGAAGTGATTGTTGGTAAAATAACATGGACCCAGTTTTTGCTTGGTAACAAATATAGAATTGGAGTTGAGGTGGATGAAAATAGGATATTATTTTCAATTTTAATATGTCAAGTGTATTTATACATTATTAGGACGAATTAACCAATTTGAAAATATACATTCAGATATGTTACAACTTTTCGAGAAGCTCATTCTCTTAGCAGATTTTTGGTAGTGAATAAATGCTTTTTAGTTCCTATTTTATTTTGATAAGGGCGCTAACATTTACTACCTACTAGTAATATTTCATTTACTGTAGAGGCCAAAATTCTGATTACAATCCCCAAGAGTGTTTGTTTCATCAACATTGTCCATTATAGACGAATGCAATATGTCTATTCTTTGACTCTAATAACAAACACAGCAGGTAATTATAAATATAGGTTTACACTTGTTCAGACCCTGGAAGGATTTCTCTACCCTACGGCCTGGGATCCATTTGGATCTTCTGCTCCAATTACAGAATTAGATCCAAACTAGGTTAGTGGCTTTGTAGATGCAGAGGGTAGTTTGACTATTAGAATTCTAAAGCCAATTGAATGTATTCCATTAGATTCTTCCATATTGTGAATTTATACCTTATTCAATGAGTTTTTCTTTTTTTTTCAGTACGCAGAAGGTAGTTTAGACGGAATTTAGAGATTATTGAAAAATTATTAATTTTCCGATATTATCCTCCAGTTGGCTGAATCATAAACTTGAAAATGAGACTGATTGAATAACACAACACGCAGATAGTAGCACATGTTTTACTGCTATTTCTGCAAGTATAGTCAAATATACTTTATAGTAGATTAAGTATAGTATGTTTCAATATAATTTTTAAATTATATATATTAAAGTAATGTCGCATAAATTTTTTTTTTGAAAAAAGAAATCTACTGATATTTAATAGATAGAAAAAGTTACATTGTTTGCTTTGCCCAGTAACCAGTTATAAAATTTAATTGAAAATTAGCAAGTTGAATTAGAGATATTAATGCACTATTCACTTTATTAACTAGAAATTTCGAAATTCTTGTTCATTTTTCTTTAGACTAACAACCCTTTTTCAAATTTTTACATAAATCACAAAATCCATAGCATAGCCATTTTTGTGAGGTGGGCATGAACTTCCTATATACATTGCTCTTGTACAATAGGTTTTTTCCAAATTGTCGTAATGATACTAGCCCGCATTTTTAATATTTTCAAAATGGACATTAGCAATATGATGATTACTATCACAAAAGGAAGCCCCCATAAGATGGTATTTATTAATAAAAAAAAAGTAAACCCTTACCATAATGATAAATAGAGATGTAAATAGACATTTTGTCTGACCGACTCTACCTACTATATAATCGTTTGTGTCTGACAATTTTTTACTCTACTAAAAACACTAAAGTAAAAAAATTATTAGCTACACAAACTATTACAGTCAGCCCTCCCTATAGTCACACCCCATATAGTCACACCTCTATTTAAGTACCCAATTTTGTGCGACGGACTCAAATAGTAAAAAAACCTCATTATAGTCACAAATCGCTTATAATCACTATCACCATGAAAATTTGATTTTTTAACAATTTTATTAATAAAAAACCCTCATTATAGTCACCAATTTTTAACTAAATATGGATTATATTATCTGATTGGCCAATTTTCATATTCACGTATAGAGTGATCCTATAGGCAAAATGTGGAGTGCTTCCATCTAAAACTTTTTTTCATACTAAGTTAACGATACATGCCCACTAATTGAAAGTTGCAGAGCTCGTCGAGACGCATCTAATGGTGGTTAGATCATCCAAATCGACCCAGTGGATAGTGAGATATCGTCGAAAAACGATTGGCTGACTATATATTGTTTACATAGAGATTTTATATAGTCGGCCAATCGTTTTTCGACGATATCTCGTCATCCACTGGGCCGATTTGAATGATCTAACCACTATTAGATGCGACTCGACGAGCTCTACAACTTTCAATTAGTGGGTATGTATCGTTAACTTAGTAAGAAAAAAAGTCTTAGATGGAAGCACACCACGTTTCGCCTATAGATGACCATAATGAGGTATTTTATTTATAGTCACACCTCTTTATAATCACCAAAATAGGGTGCGACGGACTTGGTGATTATAGAGAGGGACGACTGTATATAATAGGTAGGGTCAGAAAATATCGGTGCCTACATTGTTGCCTTAAATATAGTAAGCAGAGTTGGTACCTTTGTTTGATATTTGCGTCTTCCGAAGGAAACCTGATTTCTTTCAGAAGGTCTTTGCATTTAAGATAAAGTCCCTCATCAGTAATATTAATTCCTGCAACATTTACTACAAGAATCAAAGGTAACCATCGGTCAATTTGCCTTGTTGAAGTAGCTTTACCCATATATAGGTACAAATGCCTAAAAAAATATATATATATATATAAATATATACCGTAAAGCGCATATTCATTCAACACGTGGATACAAGATACTATATCTAATATAGTCTTGTGAATACCATATCAGATATATATTAATACAAACACATTTATTAGGGTACTTTACACGGGGTACTTTAAAGAGTGCTTTACAGTATAAGTATATAGTGTAAGTAGAAGAAAAATTACTCACTTAATTTTTCCGCTTTCTACTAATGCATATTTATCGACCTTGAAGGCATTCACAGGAACATTTTTTGGTTTCTTTTCATCCATAGTCATGAACTCTGATCCGCAGGAGACAATACAAAGCTCTTGCCAATGTTTTAGACAAGTTTCGAAGTAATTACCCTCTCCTGGTGACACCAGTTGCGGTTTTCTTAAAAAAAAAGGAAAAAATTTTTAAATTTATAAATAATGAAAAACCATCACTTACTTACGTAAGCACGATATTATAAAGGTTTGCCAGTGGCATTATCTTTCTAGGGCAGTAATCTGAATCACACGTAGTCATTATTGTGTTTTTGACAATAAGAAGATTCCAGTTCAAGGAATCTTGAAAGAACTGTTCAAAAAATAACTCTGAAAGACTTTCAAATAAGCTCACACATCCTGTTTTTAACTTATTATGTAATGATAAATTTTCAACCCAAAGAAACTTGGCCTCTACCCATTGCTTCTGCTCATTCGGTTAAAAACTTTGAGAAGAAGATGCTTACGTGAAGTGGGGTCAGCTACGGCGAAAGTAGCAGCTTGACTATAAATATGTTTCTGAGTAAAAGCACTCTGGATGAGTGTGAGACTTGTATCCACTGGACAGGTAGAAGTTAAGTATAACTTGCTTTCTTTCCTCCATATAGAATTGTATAAACAATAACATTTCCGTGAAAATCCTTAGATACCTATAAAAACATAATTTGCTAATTAAATATATACATACGTATATATATGGTATAAATTAGATATATAGTAATGCTACCTTCGCTTTTTTCTTTACTTGCTCGTCAGCATACCCAATTATGTTAGCTAATCGAACCGTATGTTTATTTATACTACTGCTTTCGAAAGTAACATCTATAATACCTTGCCCTCACCAATAATTTTAACAATTTGCGCCTTATGGTAAGGCTCATCCAAAATTGCATCTTGAAGATGAACTTGCTTTCCTGGTACTAATCTATTTTTTTATTTTTTGGACCTCGTTTTTGAGGTAAACTAAGCTCATTTTTATTATGACCATTATCATCCTTTTGACGAAGATAAGACTCGAGAGAGCTGCTTGCAATTGATTCTATAACAGGTCTGTATTGGAAAAAGAAAATAAATTAATTAGTTTAATTTGCAACTAAGATTTCTTATTCTTGTGCATAATATTCAATTCTACATATCCTCGTATTACTAGTAATTGATAATTATGCACCATAACTGAAAATAATGGTTTTTTTTTACCTTTTTGGCTTTGATTTAGAAGAACTATAAAAAAAAGTTAGAAAATATTAGCATAAAAAAAAAGTGTTCATCAACAATCATTTTACCAAACGTTCATTTAGCCAATATCATGATTAGCACTTGCGAAGATTTGCTATTTATTTTTTCAATTAACTGCAAATTAGTGATCCTAGTCGATCAAAATTTTTTGACCGGCTTAGTCAATGAAATTTTACAAAGTTGAGAACTTATAAAATCAGCTAGACGATTTTAGAAAAAATCGACTGACCAGGTCGAAAAATTGGCTTAGGCGATTTTTTTAATTTCGACTAGGATCACTACTGCAGATATATTTTTAGTAAATTGCCACTTAGCGTCTAAGTGAGCTATCAGTGGAATGACTGTTGGTGAAGTAAGGTTGGTCCAAAAAATAAATAAAAAATAACCCTACTTTGTTGGTTTCAACTCGCTAATAAAGAAACGGACAGCTACAATATTCTGGCAATCATGTCCGCAGATTACATTGAAACCGCATAGGCAAGCGAATGTTCCACTTTTGCGTGTAATTTGTAATGTTTTTTCTTGTTCCTGTTTTATATAATGTTCATCAGATAAGTCAGATGACTTGGAGTTTTCTTCATCAGTATCATCATTGTCCGATTCAGCAGTAGCATATTTAATATCATCATCCGTATTAAAACGGAACACAATCCAAGTATCCTGGTCAATCTCTAAAATTTAAGGGTTAATAATTGCGAACTTAAAAACATACTTATATAATGAACTTTTTCCATGTCGAATTAACAATTCTTAATATAATAGTAAGAATTTTTAATGTAAGACATTTAAAATACCAAACCTATAGTAAACTTAAAATTTAGAGTGGGTTTGATATATAAATATTGAATAAAATGCTATTTATTTATCTTGAACGAGATTTCCCTTATATAATAATTCCCCTCTTATATGTATTTTGCTTTTTTCTCGTTGTAACTTCGATTTTGTGGGTTTTTTGCCCTCTCCATTCCAAAATCTTAAAAAAAACTTTATTTTTAGAAATATAAAATTAACAAACAAATAAATCAGCATGCATTTATTTACCTATCAATCTCCTCTGCATTTACATGCATTGATGTACTTATTTTTTAAAGATTTGAATGTAGAGACTTTGTAAATCTTCCGATAATGTAATACCATATCCTTTTTAAAGTGACTTTCTAATAACATATTCGTTTTCATAGAACATCCATTATGCTTATAATCTGGTCAAGTATCTATCATGATGTTAATATAAATTTTAATTTTTTTTTTTTTTTTTTTTTTTTTTTTTTTTTTTTTTTTTTACTTACCAACCCAATCGCTGAACCAATATGTTCAAAAATAAGATATAATGGTTTCCGCAATAACTAAATTTGTAATTCCGATGGCAGATTGAAATGTTTTAGTATCCAAGATAGTAATTTTGCATTGATCAAATTCTTTCTAGAACGCTTAACAAACAGAAATTGATAGAATGTTCGATTTCTAATCCATTGGTCATTTAGGTTTTTTGTAAACCATTCCTTGAGCGCATCAGCTAGAAAAATGGCAATATTATAGAAATGAGAAAACCAAACTACAATACTATATAATGCTAATGTAGTATCTAGCATGTCACGATTTTTACATAGTAAAAATTAAAATCACGTGAATTTGATATCACATGATAGAATAAAAGTAGTTTAAAAATGACAGTATGGTATAGGTGAGCAAATCCGTATAGTATAGATCAAATTTTAGGATCTATACTATACCGATCAGCTATAATTCCTAACCCCAACCCTAATATATCTTATACCGGATCAGTATAGTATGGATTTAAAAATTCAGCCTATACTATACGGCAGTGTATAAAATCTGAAAAACCCTTTTTGTGCACATGTGCACATTGGAAAAATTTTTTTGTGCACACTTTATAAAATTTGTATTATTAATTTCTTGGGAGTTTAAAAATTACAGCAGAGATTCCCGATAATCATAGGCTACAGATGACCCAAAGGGTCATCTGCATCATATGATCATCGGGAATCTCTGCTATAATTTTTAAGCTCACAGGAAATTCATGAATAATATTCTAACTTACGTTGTTCATGCCTACCTTCATTATAATTTTTACATGATTATTTGTGCCCAGTAATCTTCCATAGGAAGATTACCGGTCATGATATGATCTCGTGGGAAATTATAATGAAGGTAGGCATGAACAACAAATAGTAAGGCAGGGTATTAGTATAAAAATTGTGCACAACTTATATGTTAATTAAGAAAAATCTTAGTGCATATATGCACATCCGATTTAAAAAATTGTGCACACAAAAATAAAATTGTGCACATGTGCACATTGTGCATATGAATTTTATTCACTGCTATACGGATCTGCTCACTATACCATACTAATCTGCGAAATACCTTTTAAAAATTGATCTATATAAGTGGAAAATTTCGATTCAGAAATAAGTATACAATATTGAGCAAAAATTGTAGAATAACAGTAATTTGGCAAATGATCACGTGCCGCTCTGCAGCATGTGTAGCCAATTATTTGCCGAATTACTGTATTCGACAATTTGCCCAATATTGGTGTTATCCAGCAATTTATGATTATGATTGGTAGGGAGTTGTTCGCTAAGTTTTAATTTAAATAAATGTAATACATGAAAAAATAACAAGAAGAAATTTTTTCATGATCATATAATATGAGTTTGTCGGATAATAGTTTATTATTTCTGGATTTCGGCGACACTCATATTATTTGTTATACAGGGTATAGTAGGCAGCGCTATATGGTAAGAAAACTCACCCGTACGCCAGTCACAAAAAAACTATCAGCGTATT
Source organism: Gigaspora rosea (assembly GCA_003550325.1). Classification (NCBI taxonomy): domain Eukaryota; kingdom Fungi; phylum Glomeromycota; class Glomeromycetes; order Diversisporales; family Gigasporaceae; genus Gigaspora; species Gigaspora rosea. Next base: position 41,912 of record QKWP01001375.1, read on the forward strand.
AGAAAAATGCTTTCTGGCTGCTGTCAAATAAGGGTCCCATTTGTCCATCGCTAACCATTTAGGGTTTAGTTAAATACCATTCTTAATACTATATTGAATTAGCTAACCAGTTGATATTAGAAATTATTATTAAACAAAATAAAATTTAGCCAAATTTAACTAAAGACTCACTGATTTGAACATTAGGTTGATTACTGGTATCATTTCTTTGTCACTTACAACGTTGCTACTATTTGACCACGAGGTTCATCTGATTTAACCATAAAAGCCGTGTTTGGAAAGTTCAAACTATTACGACAACTAGTAGAGTCCAAAACTAGAAAATCTGAATACTTTGTTAGCAGTTAGCAGTGCTGGCATAATAGTAGATGCTATACCAAGAAGCACTGCTTGTTCTTTGGAATCTTGTGCATCTTTAACACCATATTGCTTCGATATAACAGTGCTTTCGGACTCATAGGTATCCATTAAAGAACAAACCTGTTGGCAAGTAGAATTAAATAGAGGAAAATAACTCTTCCACAGGTCGAATGATAGCAAAACCGGGTACAAATTGAATATCTGATTTTAAGCCGATTACTACCTGATTATTACCTGATTGATGTCGATTTATATTGCAAGAGATTATAGCAGATCAGTATGGTATAGATGAGCAAATCCGTATAGTATAGGCCAAATTTAAGATCTATACTATACCAATCAGCTATAATTCCTAACCCTAACCCTATACCGATCAGCTATTTATACTAACCCTAACCCTAATAAATATTAACCCTAACCCTAATATATATTACACCAGATCAGTATAGGACCCTGAAGAATATATGTAATACTGAGGTCAGGCTTTGTATAGACTTATATATAATTTTCCCATATGTCATATGTTTAAATTTGTATAACCAACTAGTAATTTTTTGAAAAGTTAGATGTTTATTTGTATAACAAGGACGATCTTTATAACAAGTACGATCTTTTTTGTATAATGATACTATATATACATCGGGAAAATTTTTAAGTAGATATAAATCAATATATACCGTATGTTGCAGCTATCTTTTTTTGCCGATTTTTAACAAAAAAAACCGTGGGTAGCTTATTTACTATTTTAAGTAATTTAAAGCACAATAAAGAGGTAGCTTATTTTTAATACAAAACTTTAATAAGTAAAATAAATAAATAAATATGCTGTAGACAATAAATAAATATGCTGTAGACGATAAATAAATATGTTATAAACAATAAATAAATATGCAGAAAAAAATCGGGAGTAACTTATAAAGCGATTTTTGGTCAATCGATTATAGTCGCTACATAGTAAAGTCTAAATTTTACTAAGCAAATCG
>QKWP01001375.1:47413-118494 GCA_003550325.1 Gigaspora rosea
ATCAAAATACGCGTACCCTGAAAATTTCATACAAATCGGAGAACTTTCTATTATTTGACTTTTAATTTTTACTTTCAACGGATTTTTTTTTATAAAAAAAAAACCGTTGAACGTAAAAATTAAAAGTCAAATAATAAAACTTCTTCGATTTGTATGAAATTTTCAGAGTACGCGTATTTTGATCTGCTGAAAAGGTTACCTATGCGACTTTAATCGATTTACTTAATAAAATTTAGACTTTACTATGTAGAAACGTTCATCGATCGTATGGGTAGCTTATTTTAGGAACTAAAAATTTTGTTGTTGAATTTGAACACGGTTAACTACCGCCCTTCTTTTTCTAGATAGGTTTCTGATTTTCTCTTTGTCACTTTTTTTTGTGTAATTATGTTTTTGGCTTTGGTGGTTAACATGATCATACTGGTACTCAGATCTGAAATTGTATAATTTATAGTAAATTTGAACTTATATGATAATTTTGTATAAAGCTTTTAATAAAATTAAGTGTATAAAGTTATATTAAAATTTTGAGTCTGGATCTGAGTTATATATGTATTCTTCGGGGTCCTATCAGTATAGTATAGATTTAAAAATTCGGCCTATACTATACGGATTTGCTCACCTATACCATATTGATCTGTGAAATATCTATATTGCAACATAAATCGAAATCAATCAGATACCGGTAATATTCAGGTAGTAATCAGATATCCAATTTGTACCCGGCTTTGCCATCATTCGATCTGTGCTCACAAAAGTAGTTTCTTACTTTTTCATATTCTAATACGCTTGGATAATGCAGTTTTTTATCATATTTGAGGGCATTCTGAATTGTCTCAAGATTAAGAACAAATCGAGTAGATATTGGCTATACTTGGTTTTTTGGTGTGGTGTCAGTTATATTTAAAATCTTTGCGCCATTCATTAGTTCTAAAAAAAAAAATTATATTCAACCTTTTTTTCTTTTTTTTTTATTTTTTTAAATAAGGCTTTCTCTATAACCTGCTGCCAATATCGAAGGGGTTACACTTGCAGTTCGATTTGTTATTGTTTTTCTAACTGAATTTGCCATTTGAAGTGGCTTTGTCCTAAGATGATCTGGATCATGATTTTTGTGGTATTCGATATTGCATAGATTAAGTGGTTTGTCCTGAAGAACTGCAATATGACCTATCCAGTTGTATTTGTCTTTGCAACACCCATTCTTCAAAAAACGTAATTAATACTTTTTTTTCCACTTAGGCAGTTTCGCCAGTATTTTATTAAGATACTAAGTATATTGCTACATAATACACTTGTTTACTCCTAATTTGCAAATCTGACATTACCCGGCTACCTTAATAATTAATATTTCACAATTTCCATGAAAGTAAATATAGTATATTAAAATAAATACATTTTTATTTATGTCCCGCAAAGAACATTCAAGATACTCCATAATGCAAATGTTGAATTGGATAATTGTTTTACACTTACATTTACTAGTGTATTAGTTTTTACATCTCCATCATGTAGGGGTCTTAGCTGGGTCGGGTCTGACCCAAGTCAGAAAAAATCCGGGTCGGGTCAGACCCGGGTCAGAAAAAACCCGGGTCAGGTCAGACCCAGTTAATGATGGATGCAACCAATGACCGGTTAACTGTTAGGCTATCTGGATACCCGAATTATAAAATTGATAAACAAATAAATTATTGAGGTATCTGGTTAACTTAAGATATGATATAGGATAATATAGGGTAAAATACAATTATAATAAATATTTTAATTTGCATATTATTTATATACTAGCATCACCCGGTATAAAACTTGTCTATATCATAAATTTAATATATTTTAAATAAGAACACAATTTTAATATTTTGTTTACTATATTTATTTAATAGGTCGATATAAATCAGTTACACTAAACTTATACTGGCTTTCAGTTTTTTTGTAAGTATTATAATTACAATTATTATATTATATATATGAATATATACTGTATAGTAAGACTTATTTTATTTTTCTATTATATACCAGTACAGAATACAATAAGAAAAGCGCAAGTTGAATGTTGCTTGATAAAAGGATTATTCTATACTATTATTGTTCCAAGTCATTTTTTAATTCTGAATTGAAATGTGTTCTTTCTCAATTTTCTCGATCGTTAATTCACCAATTGAGAATCAATATAAATTCAGAATGATGTGGAACATTATAATAATAAGGGGTTTCAGAATTAAAATTCGTAAATCTTATTTATTTATTTTTTTTTTATAATGCGAATTGGTGTATTTTATTTAGAATTTAAAAATACATATTATAATTATTATAACTAACAAACTACCTATCTACAACTTAAAAGAAATTTTAAAAGTTCAAGAATTGAACTAACTTTTCCTTCGGCTTGCTATTATGAGTACCTTGAAACTCTTTTGTAATCTGGCTATTTTAACAGTTTCTTCTATTATAATATTGTTACCCATCGAGCTTGGGTATACCAATACCATAACTCATATATAATATTGATATGCAACCATAATGCTACCCTCCTTTTTCTATCATCTTGAATATTGCTAGCTGTAAAGATTTCTCTCATTTATTGTGGCCTTGGATCTGTTACGGAGTTCTTTAGAAACATATAGCCTATTTTCCAAATTAACTGACTAATATTGCATTCTATCGCAAAATGATAAGGTGTTTGCTTTTCTTTTGGACAATTAAGACAACTCCCATCTATGTATGCATAAAACAGTACCCTAATGGGAGTGCATTATTCTGCAACCTCCACACAATGTCTTTTCCTTACATTTCATCCAGCCAAAGTGATCTAGGGGGTTTTCTTGTGTAAATCTTATTTTGATAAAACAAGAAGACGTATTTATTATCAAATAAGAGAAGTACAAATCAAATCTTATTTATTTTTAATTAAAATTCGAATACACTTATTTATATGACCTTCATTATTATAAATTATTTTATTGTTTATTGATACTGCTTTTAATATCGTTTTATTATTATTTAATAGTTTGTTGATCTGCATAATAAAAAAATTTTTACTTATCTTGTCAAATGGGAGTCTCTAAGCACTTCCATTTCATTTTCGATTTCAAAATTTTGATACGCAAATAAAATTTTTTAAACTTTTATTTATTTCCGAAATACGCCTGGATCTCTTTGTCTGGCCACTAATGACATCTAGTGAATACGTAAGTTTTAGAATAGAATGTACAAAGTACATACTTCATGCATAAATCATTTTTTTATGTTGATCAATATAGAGTTACTTTATTTGATTGATGCATTATAATATAAATATCTTATCTGGATATAACTGTTATCCTTATATTTGAATAGGATATAAAACCGGTTATTAGATTATGTTAAAGGTTACAACTTTCAGATAAAGAGTTATCCGGGGGACATCAAAGGGAAGGTGGAGGGGTGATGTTAACGGAAAACTTAACTTTAAATGGCCTTAGATAGGTTTTAGGTAGTAATATAATAAGCAATCGTTGGTCACCCATCATTAACCCAGGTTCAACTCGGGTTGGGCTGGGTTGGGTCAGACCAGGTTGGGTTTGACATGAGGCAGGTTAGACCTGAGTCAGATTTGGCATGAGGCAGGTCAGACCCAGTCGGGTTTGACATGAGGCGTGTCAGACCCAGATCAGGTTTTGTTCCAAGTGGGTCTGACCTGGGTCAGTCCCAAACCCGACCCAACCCAACCCATTAAGACCCCTACCATCACGTAACTTAATATTTGAAAATAATACGAGTTCACTTCACGTATAGTTTGCATTTACAAAATACAATGATAATCAAACATATCTTACCTGACCCTTATTTGTACGATCTTGAGACAAAATTTCATACCCCTTACTGAGAGTACCACCTCCAGGCGATATCACATCAAATGTGTATAAATCTAATACTGAGGGTATATTAGTAAGTGGCACTTGCATGCATTGAATATTTGGAAGTAATGGGTGCCAAGTTATTTTAGACTTGATACTAGTAGACAAAGAAGATATGTTATCTATTGGTAATTGTTAATAACAAAGTATGTAGTTTAATATTCGTGTATTAAATCATCGTTATTTATATGCAGTTACTTTTATATATTTGTCGTGATTGTTCTGTGCCTATTTCCTCATGGTAGAAGATTCTGATTTCCCAAAAAAGGTGTAGTAGCACATATTACATAATCATAGAATTTCACATAACCAAAGCTGATTAACGTAAGCTTTTTTGTAATACAGTAATAAGGTTGAAAAACAATAAGTAAGTATGAAAGTAGGATTAGTTGACGATTTACTAAAATCACTACTCTAGCATTATGAAGAAAAAAATTGTGCCCTAACTCTAATTTAACTGCGAAATTTTTTTAGCAAAATTTTTTAGCTGGTAGCGCTAGGGTCTTATCAATAACTATTAAGTATGTGCATACGTATGTGGTCGTTTACTAAAATTCTTTGTGCTGCTATATCAATAGAATTTCTTGTATTACCAAAGTACTCTAAACCTTATTTTATAGAAAGTTGTTTGGAGTATGGCACGAGTTGTGTGGGGAATGCACGCAATGCATGGTTAAAATTACCGCATATGCACATAGTACTTGATAGCATGTCTTTCACTTTATGGAATAACATGTGTCAAAAGTGATACATGTTAGTTTATTTTATGAAGAATGAAAAACTACATTAAAAAAAAAAATATCTCAAAATCTTCTTAAATGAAACTGTTCTGGGTGTTTTAAATTTTTACTCATAAAATGCGATTTTAAGTGCCTAGATATTTATTCATATTCTAACTATTCCTAAGTTCTCGCATCTATTAAAAAAAGGTCATAAATTTACTATTAATCACCTGTTCCATTATTGTGGCATCTTCTGTAAGTACTACTACCTGATATAGTACAACGTTCATTTTATCCATTTCTGTTATTTCTTTTTTTAGTAGAAGTTGTTTCACTCTTATTAGTAAAGTTGTCTTCATGTCCCGTAACTACCGTAAAAAAGAGAAAAGATCGATTAGTTAAATTCACTTGAATTGTGATTATGTGACATCTTGAACCAATTTCACGATTTAGTACTAGAGAAAATAATGTTATTTAGTACACTAAATATAGTACAAACAAAATGTAGAAGCAGTACCACTTTTAGTTTCACGTGCCAATATATCAAGAATTTAACCAAGCCATCTCAATTTTTTTAAAAAGGTTATTTTGAGAAAATACAAGTGATCATCTAGTAGGGTTCTTCAAATTCAAATCAAATCAAATATTGGATCAATTTGAATTTGATCAAATCAAATTGGCCCTGATTTGAATTTGATTTGATTCAAATATTTGAATTTGAATTTGATTTGAATTTGAATTTTTAATAGTAATTTTCAAATCAAATCAAACATTTGTAAAATCAAATCAAATTTGGCCATATTTGAATTTGATCAAATCAAATATAGTCAAATTTGAATTTGAATTTGATCAAATATTTGATTCAAATATTTGAAGATCAAATCAAATTGCGGAACCCTATCATCTAGATTTGAAATTCTTGTTTTTTATTTGGCGACACAAATAAATTTGCTAAATTAAGTGACACTTATTTTTAAGCTTTACTTTATTGAAATTAATAGTTTAAGAAATTTATTTCACTTGCTACTATGTAATTTATACATTATCTCTATAAAGAGAAACTGCCGAATTCGCTCAAAAAATCGCCCATAATGTTTACAAACCTACCTTTTGCATCTAATAAAAGCTACTCATTACTTTCTCAATAGAAACATCTGTGATTTAGTTAATGGCAATTTAATGCAGATTATCACGGAGCTTTGAATTTTGTAGCACTTTATGATTCAGTCAATAGACAACATCAAGTGTAATACAGTAATATGAATATTAAAGACAACCAGTAACTTTATTTTTCATTTGTAAAATAAGATATTAATTGTCACGGCTGATACTGAAATTTGAACCCATTTTTGATATTTAAGAGTATATGTGGATTTTAGCAAGCTCATATTTTCAAATTGAGACTCTAATTTCAGTATCAGCCGTGAAATTAATTAAGTTTTTAAGATTTTTGTATGTAAAGGTGAGTCAATCTATTTAATCCATAGTCTTCCACCACATTTCTCACAGTGTCAACCATGAAACTGCTTTTCAAGTCAGTAATCATTACGTATAAATTGTAAAACTGCACTTCAGATTCAGAAAAAAACGTAAAGAAAAACATGCTGAGAAACTTTCACAGAGTTGGAATATTAATGTCGGTTCTATTTCCTACTAATCCTATCATTAACCCAGAGTCAAAGAATGGACATATTGCATTCGCCTAAAATGGACAACGTTAATGAAACAAAACTCTTGGGGATTGTAATCAGAATTATGGCCTCTACAGTAAATGAAATATTACTAGTAGGTAGTAAATGTTAGTGCTCTTATCAAAATAAAATAGGAACTAAAAAGCATTTATTCACTACCAAAAATCTGCTAAGAGAATGAGCTTCTCAAAAAGTTGTAACGTATCTGAACGTATATTTTCAAATTGGTTAATTCGCCCTAATAATGTATAAATACACTTGACATATTAAGATTGAAAATAATATCCCATTTTCATCCACCTCAACTCCAATTCTATATTCGTTACCAAGCAAAAACTGGGTCCATATTATTTCACTGACGATCACTTCAAAGACATCACATTTTACTGATACTCATTTCTTCAACAAGCTTATTTTACAGACAATCATTATATTTCACCAATAGCTTATTTACAGACAAATTTTTTTAATAAATCGCACGAACCTTAACTCTAATTCCAAACCCAAACCTAACGACAATGACTAGAATTACTTCGTCTGTAAAATGAGCGCTGTCGGTGAAATATACTGACTACGAAATGAACTATTCTGTAAATTGATCATCTGTAAAATAAGCTTTGACAGTGAAATGAGTGTCAGTGAAATGGGTGTCAGTGAAATGTGGTATCTTTTAAGCAATTGTCTGTGAGTTGATCAGAAAGTAAAAAAATTTTCAGTCTGAATCATTATATTAGCAGGTTTTTAGGAATTGAGTTAATAAATAATGCGATTAGAAAAGGTGAGCTGATCAGTGAGTTAAGTTGACAAAAAAAAAAAGTATACTTACTATTAAGATGATGTTTGCACAACCTTATACAACCTTATCGTTACAACGTTATTCTTTATTTCTGTAGGTTGATCTAACCGTAGGCTGACCACCTCGTGTTATATAACTGTTCAAACTAAAAAATTATTAATAACTTATCTTTAAGTTATAAAGCTACAACTAGTTGGAGGCAATATCTTTAGTTTCACAGTTTTGTATGAGGTATACGTAGTGTTTGTCGCCCTTACAAGTCCAGTAATTCGAATTAGAATGGATTTATACGTTCCAATTGGGATCTGTAAACTTCATTAAACATGGTACGTGAGATCTAAAATTATTATACTACTGTATATATATTAACATTAACATTAATTAATTATGTGAGCGAAAGTTGTTATAGCGTTTACAGGTTTTACTTAAAAAAAAGCCAGTTTTACATATATAAGAAAAAAAAAAAGCAGATTTTATCTAATTAAAGGTGGGTTCACACAAATACCTCTAAAAAAAGTGGATTTTACATAATCTAAGAAATAAACTCAGTTTTTATACGATCATCTCAGATTTTACATGATATAATTGATGAACACAGGTTTTACCGGTTGGCAACTCGGGTTTCACTTTGTCATATAATAATAATAATAATAATACAACAGGTGAAACTTGAGTTGCAAAAAAATAAAACCTGTGTTTATCATTTGTATCATATAAAACCTAAGATGAATAGGAAAAATCTGAGTTTAATAAATATAGCTGCATGAATTTGCGTTTCATTAGGTACAATCGGGGTTTTTTATTTTATAAATAAAACCTAAGTTTTTAAAATAAATTAGGTTTTTAAAGTACATCAGCAAATTTTATACATAGATATATATCAATTACTAACTGGTAAGATATATATCAATACTAAATACCCCTGTCGATTTCTATCGATAGTAATAGTAATCGATATATATCAGATTATCAGATATATATCGATTATTATCATTATTGATAGAAATCAGCAGGGGTATTTAGTATTGATATATATCTTACCCGGTTAGTAATCAACATATATCTATATATAAAATTTGCTGATTAATCGATATATATCTAATATGATATTAATTAATAATTATATAATTATTATATTCACATAATCATACTTTTTGCAAATTTTTAAACGTTTTACAGATTCTCACAAGTTAGTATAAAATTTTATTTTTTATTTATTATTATATAGAGAATAGAAATTTGTCGCTCCCATGACATGTCGCACTCCCGATTCGGCCAATCAAATCGCACGATTTTGTGGGCAAAAAATTTTATTTTTTAAAAATTCAAAATTTTACTAGTAAAATATAAAAATAAATAAGTGATATCAAAATATATAATGTAAAATTTTATTCTGAACAACTTTTTCTAAGTCAATAAGATAGATTATCTTAGTAAAAAAACGTTTCATAAGAAAAATTAAAAATTCCGATCGTTAGCATATATAAAACTTTTTTTTACTCATATAAATCTATCTTTACGTTTAAGATTTATATGTAAAATTTATGCTAAACAACTTTTTCTAAGTTAAAAAGGTAGATTGTTTAGTAAAAAAAAAGTTTTATATGTGCTAACTTTCAAAATTTTTGATTTTTCTTATAAAACGTTTTTTTTACTAAGACAATCTATTTTTATGACTTAGAAAAAGTTGTTTAGAATAAAATTTTATGTTATATGGCATGCTATTTTATATAAATTTTACACTTTATTATGTAAAATTTTTAATTTTTAAAAAAATATTTTTTTGCCTATAAAATCGTGCGATTTGATTGGCCGAACCAGGGGTGTGACATGTCACGGGTATTACAATTTTATTTTTCCTATTATATAATATTTTAAATTATTCATAATTTAATATAAAATTTTATTTTTTTATTTATTTATTTTTTATTTATTTATTTTTTTAAAGTTTAAGGGTAGAGTACAACGATCTACATTTTAATAGTGATCACGTTACTAATTTTTTTTATAATAACATTCAATTGAAATCAGGTAATGTTTATATGTTATTGTATGTACTTTATATTGTACTACCTAGAAAAATCTCAATCATCCTAGGAAAATTGACAATATATACAAGTAGATTTTTTAATATAATTTGTGGCTTTAAAGTTTCACTACTATAAATAGAAGGGTTTGACTATATGCTACAAAATTTTGGCCAAAATTGGATACGTTCTCAAAAATCTTTATCAATAGCGTATTTTGTCTCTATATAAAATTTTTTTGTATGACAATCATATATGAAATGATCGATATAGTACTCTACTCTTAATAGTCATCTGCGTTGGCCGAAAGTTTACTATTAAATATTGGGAATTGCTATTCGTACCATGGATTTTTGCTATTCGCACAATGGTTATACAAGAATTTCTATTTTTAGAATTCAAAATAATATATGCACTTATATTGCACAAAGGCTCAGTGCATTGTTTTTGCAAAAATAATTTTGGTTACATGCTGATAATGTTAAATAACATTACACAAGTCTAATTTGGTAACTTAACCCTGGGTCAGCTAGCATTAAGCTTAATGCTGGTGGGCACTATCATGATAATGTTCCCGGTGGGTTAGACATAATTCCGGCCCATCATAACCCTAAATTTAGGACATATGCATCTAGTATATATATAGTGATTGGCTAGATTTAGAGTTAGGGTGGGCCGGAATTATGTCTAACTCCGCCGGGGGCATTATCAAGATAGTGCCCAATAGCATTAAGCTTAGTGCTAGCCGACCCAGATTAGACTACCAAAATTAGACTTGTATAATATTACACGACATTAGTGGTATATATGTAACCAAAATTATTTTTGCAAAAACAATGCACTGGGTCTTTGTGTAACACTAGTGCATGAATTCTAAAAATAGAAATATTGTGTAACTATGGTGCGAATAGCAAAAATCCATGGTGCGAATAGCAATTCTCTTGAATATTAATGATGTTTATTACATTAACGAGTGTACAACTAGCCACACGTGTACTTTTGGTGCCTAATTTAAGTAGTCCGCCCAAGGGTTCTATACTAGCTGCCATACCTGCAGACCAACTATGGGACCTGCCTATTTAAACTACTCTAATTAATGCTTCACCTATCAATATTTACTCTTCAACCAAACTATTGAGGTTGTTCAAGTGTTATTTTCAATTCCTACATAGCCTTAGGGCTACTTTACCCCCGTAGAAATTGCTAGCCGACCAGGGTATATGTCCCAATCCTAAACCCTAGTGGTCTTCAGAAACTGGGTGACATGGTGTTAACCGATACTTGCAGTCAAGGGTTACCTTGAACCGCTACTTTTCCTTATACTGCCCTTATAAGGTTTGTTCTGACCCCGGTTACCGACCTTCATTTTGGTAGCGCTGTCAAAGATCAAAATCTACTTCCTTATTCGGGACTTGCCAAACGGGTTTCCAATTTTTTTGGTTTCTTGGATTTGACAGTGCAATGTTACACTTATGCCTAAAAGCTCCTATTCTAAATGGTAGAACCAAGACTACAGGTTATATACCCAATCGATAGAGAGAAACAGGTTACCGAACACAGGTCTATTTTTCAAAGTGTCACTGATGGGATTCGAACTCTCAACCTGCTACTTGGGGTAACAACTTGGCAACTTCCCTAAGTCGCTACACTCTTTTATTTATTATTATATATTATATTTTAAATATTACATATTTTATTATATATTATTATAAAAAACAATAAAAAAAATAAACCCAAAAAAAAACAAAACCAAAAAAAATAAAAAAATGAAACAAAAAAAATAAACTATAATATTTCTTATATTTGCTAATATTTACTTATATTCGCTTATATTTGCTTATATTCCTCATATTCGCTATTTCTTGCAAGTGCTGGAAAAGTTAAAATAGGTATTCTTGTAAAGTGCAGAAAAAGTTAGGTCGTTTTCTTGCAAAGTTTTGAAAGAAGTAAGGAATAAATAAAATAAAATAAAAGTAAAAAAATAAGTAAAAAAAAAACAAACAAAAAACAAAAAACAAAAACAAAAAAAAATAAACTATTATATTTGCTTATATTTGCTCATATTCGCTTATATTCAATTAAATTCGTTCATATTTGTGACTTCTTGCAAAGTGCTCTTGTAAAGTGCCAGAAAAGTCAAATCGTTTTCTTGCAAAGTTCTGAAAGAAGTAAAGGATAAATAAAATAAAATAAAATTAAAAAAATAAGTAAAAAAAAGAAAACAAACAAAAAACAAAAATGTAAGCAAACTAAATAAAAAAATAAACAAAGCCCCAAATCTCCATTTCAAGTTCATGTTTTTGCAATTCAGAAATTGTCAAAGGTTTTTGCAAAGTGCCAGAATAAAATAAATTAATAAAAATAAAAAAAAACAAAAACAAAAACATGAAACGAAAAATAAATAAAACGAAACTTGCGAAAACTTGCGAAAATTTGCGTTCTTGAATTTTGAAATTGCTGAAAAAAGTAGTTGTATATTTTTTGCAAAGTGTCGAAAGGCTGAGTTGGCTTGCGCAAAGTGCTAAAAGTCATTGGATTTCTTGCAAAGTGCTAGTGGTAAAGTGTAAAAATAAAATAAAAAAAATTAATTGATAGTCCGCCAGTTAATCGAAGATCGATCATAGTGTAACGTGACGCAAATCACATATGAAAATCACTATAGTGTGAATGTGGCGTGCATACATATAAAAAATTTTTTCTTACTAAGTTAACGGTACTTGTCCACTAATTGAAAGTTGTAGAGCTCGTCGAGGCGCATCTAACGGTGGTTAGATCATCCAAATCGGCCTGGTGGATGGCGAGATATCGTTGAAAACTATTGGACGACTATATAAAATCTCTATGTAAACAAACATTGTTTACATAGAGATTTTATATAGTCGTCCAATCGTTTTTCAACGATATCTCGCCATCCACCAGGCCGATTTGGATGATCTAACCACCGTTAGATGCGCCTCGACGAGCTCTACAACTTTCAATTAGTGGACATGTGTCGTTAACTTAGTAAGAAAAAACTTTTATATGTATGCACGCCACATTCACACTATAGTGATTTTCATATGTGATTTGCGTCATGTTACACTATGATCGATCTCCGATTAACTGGCGGACTATCAATTAAAAAATAAAAAAAAATAGAAATAAAAAAATAGAACAAACCTAAAAAAAATGAAACAAAACTAAACAAAACAAAAGGAAAATAAAAAAACAATGTAAAATTGATAGAAGATCTAAATTATAAACAAAAAAAACAAAAATCTAATCTGATCTTGTACTACAATCATCAAAAATCATCGAAACATTTCGAAAATATTAGTCAAACACGTCCTTGATATGATCCAGGTTACAGATCGTCCTAAATTATTTTGAAAGTATTCAAAATATTAAAAATAAAAAAGAAAAAAGGAGAGAGAGATAAAAAAAAAAGAGGGGTAAAAGGGAGAGAGAGGTAAAAGAGAGAGGGGTAAAAAGGGAGAGGGGGTAAAAATAGGTCGAAACGGGCTTTTTTTTTTACTCAAATGCTGTCACTACAAGGCTTAATCTTAAGTCATATTGCGATATCAATGGTAATATAAAATTACCCGATTACAAGAGGGTAGTATGTCAGATAGAGATCTTACACCATATTACTAATAATTGCAAATGTAATAAAAAATATAAATGTCGTCCCAGCCAATATGATTTATGGCTTGATGAAATAGTATCTATAATTGCTCAGGCACAAAGTCATTTGGCTGGACAATCAATAGAAAAATTGTATAAATTAATTCAAGAATAATCTTACTAATCTTAATATCGAATGGGTTAAGCCTCTTCATAAGGATAGGCCATTCGCTATTATTCATAATACTTACTAGCCTCAGAATGGTAAAACATTCCGCTTGGTTCCTAATAAAGAAACTGTGTTAGCTAAACTTTAGGATTGGGCTAGGCAAATATTTTCACTACCTTCTGAGAAACAAACATGCGTATCGCTCATCTGTCGCCTTAAAAAAGGCGTGCAAGAAATTGTTTGTGCTCTCAAACCTGATTTTTCAGAATTACAGATCAAAGAATATCATGGTAAATCTGATCCAGTGGAAAAGGCTCATGACTTATGTAACGTAGACAAATCATGGAAAGATATAGACCTAGTTGCTTATACTAGTACTCTAAAGATAGAAGTGTCTTGCACCAATCCTTAGTTTGAACAAGCATTCTGTATTTTTAACAAACGAATACTGGGACGAATTAGATATTATTCCGCATGCGGTATATCAAAAACTATATATGTCATATCGAACAAAGATCTTCTAATGTTCCTATTACAGAAAATGGGCTATTTCAGTGGTTATTAAATGCTAAACGTAAATGTCTCCTCTGAGAACTTCAGAATAGAGGAATATTTCAGATATAGACTCTATCATCCGGAATAAGGATGTACTGACTATTTGATTATGGGTGGTCTATATGTTGAAAAAGTTCTGTTCTCAGCACTTATTTGGTTGGAGAATGGTCGATTTTCTCAGAGAGGCTGGTATGATAATTTCTATCATAAAACCCATTTCTAAGTCTGAAAAAAACAGTGTATCATTATCTCAAGCCGTGAAGGTGAATTCCTTTATCGTTAAAGCAGAGGAAATATCAAATATATCTAATACTACGATTGTCGACTATGAGACTGCTGAATTTTTGGAGAATAAGCTGAAGAAGATCTTGGAAGAAATGCGTTCTCTAGACCGGCACTATATTATGGAATGTTATGAGATTTCGTCTGAATTATTGACCGAAAATTTCATTTCGAAGTATAGAAGTTATAATCATATGAGATGGTTCAGAGCTTATAGGCAGTTACGAGATGCTGGTACTAACAATGAAATAGCTATTGAGACTATCACTTGCAAAGATTATAGTAGGGGTCTTAGCTGGGTCGGGTCTGACCCGGGTCAGAAAAAACCCGGGTCGGGTCAAACCCGGGTCGGAAAAAACCTGGGTCGGGTCAGACCCGGGTTAATGATGGGTGACGCATGACGTTTGATATACTTACAAAATCTCTGTGAATAATATTATTTTAATGTAAAAATAAAAGGCTACGCACAACATCTTTGCAATCTGCAATTTGTCTGCACATTGTAATCTTTGTAAAATTCGCTTTCATATCGCGTAAATTTCCGTCATTGGAAACCATATTATAAAATCCATTATTGTCTATTTTTGTAGTTAACAGTGATGTTAAATGACCTGAAATGACCCAAATGACTCGATGACCAATGTTCGGTCATTGGGTCATTTCAAGAATTAAATAACCTATTGGGTCATTTGAATTTTATTGGGTGGAAATAACAATTAATTAAAACTTGATTAAATTATAAAATTTGAAGTCAACATTTATTCAAAATATTAAATATTTAATACTCACGCTAAGATTTAATCAATTTATAATCTTTTAAGTCCATTTACTCTAGTTCTCAAAAGTAATATTTACCTTTAAACAAAAGCCAGGTTGTCCTGTGCTAAATTACTGTGATTAATTTTAAAAACTCTGTGATCACATATGTTAAGAATCTTAACCATCGATTTTAATCTCGTGACCTCATATTAGAGCCTCATGACATAATCTAGAGCTCTATTTGAGCCCAGTCACTCAGACCAAATCGACCAGTATCCACACCTCAATCGAAGCCTTACCATTGTTAGAGTTGTTTGATTAATTTTAATAGCCCTATGCGTTGACGAAGTCACGCTAGGGTTATTATCGCGAGGATAACCTGATTTGTGGCTTATATGAAATTGAGGCTTATATGAAAAAGGTAATAGCATATAATTGCATGCAATTGAGATTATAGATGCATGTAATTTTAGAGACGCAGAGTTTATAAAGATACATGTGGGAGAAAATGGTGAATCTCAGTGCTTTCTTTCTTCGCTTTCTTGTCACTAAATATTGGGTAGTTTTGAATTAGGTAGTATTGAACCGGCTCCACGTGGGGTTCTTCTAATTGAAGTTACTTACAGTATAAACGCTAATGGAATAGATAATATGGCAGCTTGAAACAAGAAAACAGGTAAAAAAGCTGAGATTACTATTCGAGACAGCCAAAATTTAAGTGAAGCGGAAATTCAAAAAATGATTAAAGAGGCCAAAAAAAACTGAGAAAAGACGAGGAATACAAAAGCAATACAGAATTGCTAAATCGGGCTCAAACTTATTGCCGTACTTTCGAAGAGAGAATTGAAGAATTTAAAAAGCATAAGGATTTTAATGAGAATGATGAGGGTTTCAAAAAATTGGTGGAATTGTATTAAGAATTAAAAGAGGCCATGGGCAAAAAAGATTATCCGGTTATTAAAAAACAATTAAATAAAGTTGAAGAAATGATGAAATTAGCAAACGAATTAGCCGACAAAATGCCTTCGCAAGAAAAAAAAGATGATGAAGGATATGCTTCAGGTCAAGATGAAGATAGGGTTCCGCAATTTGATTTGATCTTCAAATATTTGAATCAAATATTTGATCAAATTCAAATTCAAATTTGACTATATTTGATTTGATCAAATTCAAAAATGGCCAAATTTGATTTGATTTGACAAATATTTGATTTGATTTGAAAATTACTATTAAAAATTCAAATTAAAATCAAATTCAAATTCAAATATTTGAATCAAATCAAATTCAAATCAGGGTCAATTTGATTTGATCAAATTCAAATTAATCCAATATTTGATTTGATTTGAATTTGAGGAACCCTAGATGAAGATACTTTGGATGCAGTGTATAAAATAGCATGATAAAAATCCGGATCTACCGTTTTTTATATTGCATATACCGGTATTTTAAAATTGGGCCGGTGCAACAAACGGTGCATGATCCGGAATTTTTTGAAGTAACCGGTGCGTGCATCTATGTGCCCCCAATGATCTGATGATCATTTTCTACTGTGAGCCGCAGAATGTATCCGGAAGCACGTGGTGATCGAGGTGGCGTAGTATAGATTTAACGGTTATGTTGATCCTTAACTGAATAGGTTTTCCGGCAGTAAAAATCAGTAAACTCTGTAAAACCCGTAAAATCAGTAAACGATGCATAATGATTATAATAGATATCATCGATATACAGATTAAAGTAGGAACAATCAGTATAAGTAATAAAATCCTTTTTATAGTTTTACCACGTATAACGAATATACTCTGTCTTAAGTAAATGAAAGTATATAATAAAGGCCTTGTGCCCGAAGAAACAGGAGGAGTTATCTTGTTAATAATAAACTACTGTCCCCCACATTCATTGAATAAACTAACGATCTACTACTAAGTGGCATAGTAGTACGATCTTTCGTCAGTATTTCTTGTGCACCTGATTGTAACGTTAGGCTGTCCGGTGGTTTCTCGACGAACTGAGGACCTCAGTGGTTATTGTTGTTTTCCAAATGTCTCGACGTACTGAGATAGTTGTGGTTGTATTAGTTGATAAGAGTGTTACCTCGAAGTATCGACGACCGAAGCCTTGAATATCCACTCGCCGAATCTAACACGCCTCCTTCGATACGGTTGTCCGGATTCTGGTTGGTTTGGATTTTGGTTGGATTTGGGTTGACCCGGAAGAGCCGATTTTTCGTTGTCACTACTAATGCAGATTTTTTTTTTTTTTTGAACCGGTATTTTTATATAACAGGTGCATGTACCGGTAAATTAAAATTTCTATTTTAAACACTGTTTGGATGTTCTCTTCGGTGCCCGATTATAATCTGGCTCCCATCCCTCCCGCCCTCTCTCGTTCATTGCACCTAGCGCCCTGCCTGTTGTCACGTGTAACGAGTTGAATGCGCCGCACTATAGCGTATGCTCGAACTCGCTGTTATAAAATTGATGTTGTATATAATGAGTTGAATGTGCCGCACTATAAGCGTGGGCTTGGACGAAAAAAAAAATTGATGCGCCATACCTTAGTGTTGACGATTCTCTATTATGCTTCATCACGTGACATATCACATGTACATAAAGTTGTTATGAGCACAATATACGTAGAGTTGTTATGAGTATGTGTAAAGTTGTTATGAGCACAGTATGTAAATAGTAGAAGAGAAAAGTGAAGGAGTGGAGCACTACTCCCATCATGTATCTTCGTCTGTTATCTCTAATAAAGAGAGTGTTTAATATGAAATTCAAGTGAGAATAGTTAGTCTTACTAGTGTATAGTTGCGATACTTTTATAGAGGATTCATTTAGCCTCTCACAACATACATACATAATGAGGTTTATGATATATCAAAAGTATGTCAGGCATTGCGCAAATTTATAGCAAAAAAATTTTTAATTAATTAAAATTAAATTAGCTATTAGTAAAAGTTACCAATCATTGACCCGGGTTCAACCCGGGTTGGGTTGGGTTGGGTCAGACCCGGGTCGGATTTGACATGAGGCGGGTCAGACCCGGGTCGGGTTTGACATGAGGCGGGTCTGACCCGGGTCGGGTTTGACATGAAGCGGGTCAGACCTGGGTCGGGTTTTGACCCAAGTGGGTCTGACCCGGGTCAGGCCCAAACCTGACCCAACCTGACCCATTAAGACCTCTAGATTATAGGGATGATAAGCTTGCCATAGCCACTCGAGCTGAGAGACATCAAATTTGCCTGGAATTACTAAGTATCAGTACACCTGTTAGAGATATCAACGATAGATCATAATATAGAGCTGATAATGTCAAAACTCGTCTGAATTTTCCTGAATCAATATCATATCTCCAGGATTTAGTACCCAAAATGGCTCGAGTTTTTGATAATACAAATGCATTGCGCGGTGCTAAAAAATCAGGATTAAAAACGATTCGGGCAAAACTTGGTTTACTAAATTCAGCACTACATGTAACATATGGGTTGGAATTTAAGGCTGTAGATAAGTATAGGAGACATTGCCATCTAATTGGATTATTCGATAACATTGACACCTCTAAGTTATCTCCATACCAGACAGAAAAAGAAATCTATTGAGAAAATGGGTAAGATACTCGGTATGGGTATAGTAAACTCTCACCCGATGAGTTAATAGTGGAAAATCTTTTGGGGAATAAACAAACCAAAGATACTCCTGGTTCTAATATCAATACTGTGATCGCGTAGATTGAGAACTGTTGTAAAGCATTAATAAATATAATGCTAAAGTTTACAAAATCAGGTCATACATATTTGAGATGGGGCCTTCTTCCATTATTTTATATAATAATTCTGAAGAAGGCTCCATTTTTGCAAATTTATTTGCAAATATGCTTTATTATGTATTTTAAAAATATATTATCCAGTTTCAATAATATAAATGAAATGATTTTTTTTACTCACTGCTTACCAGACTATTCAAAGGTCTTTCCGATCTCGACCCCATATTTTTGCCTCATTCAATAATTCAGTGTATGGAATTTGGCGGAATGTTTGGGCAACATCCTGTAGTAGAAGCAGTAGGCAAACCACAAACAAGGCAATGTTGTTTTTTCATATTTTTTACCAGTATATTGTAAAACATAAAATGTGTAGGGATGGTTGGAATCGACTTTATATGTGTCACTTATGCTGATTTCCTCAGAATCCTTTTATGGTAAAAGCTATGATTCTCGTTTATACTTTATTAGAAATAAGTTAAGTTTTTAATTCGAATGATGTAATTTATTAGGTGTGTCATTATGATGAAATAGTTACATCTTTTCTGTTAATTGTTATTTGAAAAGTAGTATATGTATAGCATACGAAAAAAATAAAACTTGCGATCGATAAATACTAAATATTATAATATGCTGGTTTACATGTCGCTTTAATTATAGGCAATAATATTAAGCAAAGTGATAGGCTTAGTGTTATTGCGAGTTTTTTTTCTCGTTTTTCCTTTTTTTACTATATAGTACAATCACATTTCTTGTGTAGCATGTATGGTTTATCCTGTTTTTGTAATGATTTTCATTTTATTCATTTTTGAAAAAGTTAAAATTTTTTTTTATATGCAGGATAACTCGACCTGGCGTCACTGATTATTAATTTCGAAATTCATCACTATGATGCAGCGTTAACAATATACTAGTCTATGTGTAATATGAAATGTGTAGAGAGATACATGAAACTGTATTATGTGTTAAATATTATGTAAATATTTCATGTCGATAGATTTTGTCATTATATGATTATATGTGATGATCATTATGACTATATATGATAATCATTATGACTATATATCACATGAAATTTATCATTATGACATTAAAGATTATTACAGTATTAATTTTAAAAATGATGCAGTTGATCATCAAATTTATATTTTTTTGGAATTTCGCATTTTCGTCACGGCTTCGTTGTTCATAAGAATTTTATAGTTTTTTTTTTGGCTTTGGGTTTATCTTTTGCTTAGTAACTAATTTCGTTCTGCCTTGGTCAACTTACCTGCAATCACCGAAGGCATCGCATTTTACTGACATTTGTTTACTAATAAGCTTTTTTACAGAAGATCTAAGTTGTTTCGTAAATAATACATTTTACTGACGGCTTAATTTGCAAATTAATTCGAATCATTATCATTAGAATTAAATGTAGAATTAAGTTATATAAGTTATTGTTAATTATGAAAAGAACTTGTCTGTAAACTAATCATCTGTAAAATAAGCTTGCCAGTGAAGCAAATGTCGATGAAATGCAGTGTATTTAAAGTAACTATTGGTATGCAAACTTCTTCGTGATGAACAATTATTGGGTGCCACAGTGATTTAGGAAGTTTTGTCAAAAGTAAGATTGGAAGCCTTTATGAAATTACATATTTGATTTGTTGCCTTAATCTTAGATGCAGGTATTTACTGCTTAATGTTGTAATTGTGTCTGATTATTGGGGTAAGTACAGGTGGGTTCCACAACTATTCGGACAATACAAGGAACCCTCATTTGGTAATTAGGCACTATAGCTGCGATGACAGTACAAGGGGTAAGTATGAAATTTATTCGGTTCACTTTAATGATTGTGTTTTAAGTTGGGTATGAAGTTTAATTCTGTTCACTTTGAACATTTGTATAATTAAGCTATGAAAGTTAATTTGTGTTTTATATTACCTGCCGATCCATTTTTACAATTTTTTAAATTATTTATTTTTTTTTTTTACCTTAATTTCCTGTAATTGTCAGATAGGAGCCGACCTAAATTTCGATTCCTTATTGTGCAAAAGAAAAATTAATATTGTATAACCTTAAATGTGAGCATTATTCTATTAATTTAGTTAATTTAAAAAAAAATCTGATCAACCGACCCATGATTTCAGAGTCCATATAATGCAACCCAAAAAATCAGCTTTACATAATCTTAACCGAAATCGGTATGAAGTTTAATTTGTTCACTTTAATGACTACGCTTCAAGAAAATGTATGAATGTTTAATGTAATCATTTAAATTCTGTTTATAGTATTTTTTATTTTGCGTTACCCACTGACTATTTTTTAATTTTTTTTCTACTGCTCTCATCTGGTGTTACCCGATGGAGAAATTTATCCCTTAAACCAAAATAATGATTGTACTGGTCCTGCAAGGCATCACACGCTGCGGAGCTACCCTAATTTATACAATGGCCAGTGTTTTGTACAAGTACAAACTTTTCCGCAAATGGAACTATCTCTCTTGATATACTACATCAGCAAATTTATAATAGTATAATCTTATATAAGTTTTTACGGTTCGTAAGAAAATCGTAAACTTGCGTAAAATTTAACGTAAAACTACGTAAGCCTTACGGTGCATAAAAAAATCGTAAATTTACGTAAAATTTTTACGTCAATTTACGATTTTTTTATAGTGCATAGAAAAATCGTAAATTTATGTAAAAATTTTACGTAAATTTACGATTTTCTTATGGTCTATAAGAAAATAGTAAATTGACGTAAAAATTTTACGTAAATTTACGATTTATTATGCACCATTATGAAAGCGTTTTTTGCATATCCTTGCAAGTAAATAATGAAACGCATGACACTAAAAAAATGCTTAAATTTACTGCAAAGCGAAAACCAAGAAATCTTAGTAGATAAAAATTAAAATGTTTTCCTTGTAGCACTCATTTATTATCGTTATTATTAATAGTGCCTATTACAGTATTATATAAGTCTTGTAATGTGCAGTAAATTAAAAATCGTTATGAGTCATTTTTCAATCAGAAAAAATTGAAAAATGACATACCAATTGACTAATTGAAAATGACATGTATATAACATTGCGACTAATGGATGATTTAGTAATATCTGATCTTGCGAAGGTTGAAATTGCAGATTTAAATATTTTGTATTTCTAAATATAATAAAAAAATTTTATTTGAAATATAACTTACAAATTTAATTTAATATGAAAAATTTTTCTTAGTGTTTCATCGTACTAGTTTAAGTATACTATAGCAATACATATATATACTATCTTAGCTACTGCTTACAGTATTCTCTAATTAATACCCTTATGATTAAACCTGAATATTATTCATCATTTCTACTAGCCTATTTCTTGAATAAGACCCGAGTACTATATTTCAGAATATGGTGTTTCTATTAAATCTGGAAAAATAAATAAAACATTAAAAGAAATACAAAAAATTATAAATAAGATCGTCAAACCTTCGTAATTCTGCTGGCTGGCTAACGTATTTGTTTAATCAGTTTTGATTTAATCTTATCAGCTTCCAAAAATAGTTTTTTTGACTTCATTATTTCCTGATCTATTTTATCTAACCGACGTATAATTATTTCAAAATTTCGTCACAGTAGGTTGTTTATCAAAATCTTCAACCATACATTTCATAGCTAATTGACATAACAATCTGGTCCTAAATATTTAGGTCTCGATCCATTGATCCATTGATCCATTGATAATTCTTGAGTTTTCAGATTTTTGACACACTATTATTAAGTGGAATTCCATCAGATGGTCTTCATCCGGTCAAAATTTCTGTAACTATAACTTCAAGACTGTAAATAACTGACGCCTGAATGTATGGTTAATTTATCAAAACCTCGGGTGCTATATACAGCAGAATTCTACACTTTTTTAGAAAGTCCAAGATCGGTGAAATATACATTTTGCAAATTACGTTACAAAATATTTCATTTCCACTGTATAAATCTCTGTAAGCGAGTTCCTGTGGATGAACCGGTTCAATATCCAAAAGCTAAGCATACAACTTATTTTTCCATTCCAATTGTGATACCTGTACAAGTTTTGCCATAACGAAACGATCCTTTGGTGCATTATGCATTACGAATCATTCTTGACACTACAAAACATTAGCGCGAATAAATATTAAAATCTTAAAATACAGAATAAATATAATGCATGAACACTTATAGAGACGTATAAAAGCAGAACGTTTACCAAGTTATTGTAAAAAAATAGTATTGCACTATAGAAGCGTAGAAATTCAATCAACCAAGAAATATAAGAAAAAACCTACCTTTTTTTAGGTCTCATTCACATCGCCAAAAAAAATTGATTTTGATTGATTATTTGTTGATTATGAAACTTTGGGCGTTCTTCTCTTCACGTATATAGTTATAAGTAGTAGGTAGATATCTTTAAAAATTTTTAGCAAAAAAGTATGACTGCGAACCAATGAAAATCGAAAGATCATTCTAGAATCAACTGCAATGAAACAAAGACAGATGAATTACAGGTTTTATGCGAATCTTTATACGAGTTTTTCTGGTAGTTAAAATTTTATAAAGCTTGTGGCAGTGCTAGTGCTCGTACCCGGATAACTCTTTATCCGAAAGGTTGTAACCTTTACGAAATCTAATAACCGGTTTTATATCCTATTCAAGTAAAAGGATAACGGTTATATCCGATAAGATATTTATATGATTGGTTGATTTAAATATATTAATGGCATCAATCAAATAAAGTATATAACTCTATATTGATCAGGTTTGTACTTTGTACATTCTATTTAACTTACGTAGTCCTCGGATAATTCTAAAAAAGATGGTATTATTAAACCGGTTTAATAATACCACCTTTTTTAGAATTATCCGGGGGCCTAATTACGTATTCGTAAGGTGCCAGACAAAGAGAGCATATTATTATAATTTCCGCGATTCTGAATTGGCAAGTGTTATTCGTGAATCGTGAAATGTCATATGTCATTTTAGAACTGGTATCCATTTACCAATTAAAAAAAAAAAAGCGAAAATAATAATAATAATAAAGTAAAAAAATTAAATAAATTAAATAAATAAAAGCGAATCACTATCTGCTCACCTAAATATTTAATATTAACTAACTTTTCATACATTAAAAGAATATATTCGAAAAATGACGTGGAACAATAATATCCTTTTATTACGCAACGTTCAACTTGCATTTTTCTTATTGTATTCCGTACTGCGTAAAGCATGTATATACAAGTATGTATTCATAAATATAATGTAATATTTATTATTATACTTACAAAAAACTGAAAGCCAGTATAAGTTAAAGTGTAATTGATTTAAATCGACCTATTAATAAATATAATAAACAAACGAAATACGTTTTAAAATTATGTTCTTATTTAAAATACATAAAATGCATTAAATTTATAATGTAGACAAGTTTTACACCGGGTGATGCTAAATATAAATAATACGCAAATTAAAATATTTATTATAATTGTACTTTACCTATATTACCCTATATTATATCTTAAGTTAACCGGATACCTCAATAATTTATCTGTTTATCAATTTTATAATACGGGTATCCGGATAGCCTAACAGCTAACCGGTTATTATACCCTAGGGTACGACCACTAGGCAGTGCATGGATTCTAAATTTAAAATATACCTGTTATAACTTACTACCTTTGGCAATCAATTTATGAGTAAAAAAAATGCAGTATGTAGTGATCTATTTCTGTATTTGAGATAGATCTAATCCAAAAAAGGTATGTACAGTATGGAATCATCCAGGGGGCTGGCTGGGAAAAAATGATTAGGCGGTCAACCGAGCCGGCCTTTTTGCTAGCAAATTCTTCTACTGTAATCAGAATTAGCCACCATATTTATATCAAACGTATAAAAAAAATATCAGGTAGTTCCTTGCCATTCAGTTATCCGAATTGTCTGGAGCCGTTTAGCTTGATTTAACCAGATTTGAAATCAATTATAAATCAAAATATATTATAAGTAGCTGCGCAACGGAGTTGCGCGAAATCAGGAATGGGGAATAATGGAGAGCACGAATGCAATTCTATATTATATAATATTTATCTAATTGGCAAATTCTCAGTTTTTTTTTTAATCAAAACTCCGATTTAATATAGCAGCCTAGTTATAAAAGGTTACAAATTAGATGATAATAAATAGTATTTTAATCAAGCAGTAAACAGGAAAATAAATATTACTTATATACAATAGAACAATATTTTCGGTTCACACCGCATTTTTTCAATACGCCAATAGAAAATCAAACGCCATGAAACATATGTAATGTCTAATTCATTTCTGGAAGTTATACTCTATTCTTAACATAGTAATTTTTATTTTTAAATAAATAGCGTAACAAAGAAATTATCAATATTATACTGAAACTTAAACCGCATAGAGTAATTATATAATTAATATATCGTTACTATGCAAGCAAATATTATAGTAATAGTTTAAAATGGTTATTCGAGGACTTAAACCGCATAGAGTAATTATATACAGTAATTTATATATTGTTGCTATGCAAAGTAGCATATTATTGTAATAGTTTAAAATGGTTATTCGACCATGCAACGTACTTAAACCGCATAGAGTAATTATATAATTAATATATCGTTGCTATGCAAAGTAGCATATTATTGTAATAGTTTAAAATGGTTATTTGACTATGCCCAAGCAGGAAACCCAAGGCTATACTCATCATTGCATACTATTTCTGATATAGGCAGAGGCAAACAAATATTATATTAATATTATATCGTTACTATGCAAAGTAGCATATTATTGTAATACAGTATATTGTTTAAAATATTTCTTTAATTTATATTGTCCTAATTTAAACATATATGTGACCTCTTTCGAAAAGCCCCAGTTATGCAAAATACAGGAAACCCAGGGTCATACTCATCATTGCACAACAATTCCGATATAGGCAGACCATACAAATAGAGACGAATTCATGTAAAAAGTTTGTCCAATCAGAATCGAAAGAGCTACACCACTTAACTTGCCTGTAAACATACTTTGTACTCCGTTCCTGGTAAATGTATATATAAATGAATGAATTGACTTCAAACAGAAAGTTTTTACTAATTAATTAAAAATCTTATTCTCTAAAAAATAATATGACGCAGGGAATCGCATTAAATGGTTTAGGGTCTGCGTAATCCCTCCCTTGAAAGCATGTCATATATTTTATTTATTTTTTCTATATCTATAATAAAAACAATATTATAGAGGGCGTGATCGTGATCGTCAGTTATAATTGTCTTCGTAGTGAGGAGAGGAAGACCGAATGAGCTTCCCGCGGCTTAGTCCACTGATCTACGAGATGAGAAATAACTTTGAATGTATCCACCTTGAAATTTTTACATAAATATAATATGACGCAGGGAATCGCATTAAATGGCTTAGGGTCCGCATAATCCCTCCCTTGAAAGCATGTCATATATTTATTTATTTTTTTTCTATAGTAGTTTTTAAAAATTTTTACAGTGGGTGAAGACTCTATTTGGTCTGTTGATAGTTTTTAAATTCTTATAGTAGAGCGAAGACTGTATTAGGTTAGTTTTAAAATTCTTATACAATTTTTAAATTCTTATAGCTGGTGAAAAACTTTATTTATTGTTATTTTAAATTTATTATAGTTGGGAGAAAACTATATCGGTTGAATGATTTTATAACCGGGTGAAGACTAACTGGGAATTTTTAATTGCTGACTAAGAATTAATAGAGCAGAAAACATTTTTAAAGCTCTTTTAATCTTGAATTCAAATTCGAAACTATGCTAAATCAGTTGATATCCAATCATATCATAAATTTTAATAGGTGCGTCAGTTAGTTGACAAATCGTGTAGCCATAATATTGCTTTTGAATATGTACCTATCTGAAAGTAAATTTTATTATATAACCTCTTTATTGTATATATTTATGCTCTAAATTTATAGTCTTATTGTCCAGAGTAAAGCGAAGGACCTTTAGTTTCTATCATAGCTCTTAATTAATATTATATTTAATATTTTTTTAATGTTAATTAAGGTTTAAAAAAGAATTTTGTAATTGGGCAAGTGATAATTATGATATTGATCAAATTCAACAAACAACTTAATGCATTCTGGATCGCACATTAGACTGATTTTTCGAAATAGTTCGAATTTTGTACTACAAGATCAGATTAGATCTTTTGAGAGGGAGGACTTAGTTTGCTTCAAAGTTACGAAAGAAATTATAATATGTTTAATGATTATCTATCTGTTTTTATTGAAAGTGTATCACGTGGATAAAAAACTGGTTTATGATTGGTCAACTACTTCATGATCAGACCCGTGTATTTCCAAAATTACAAAAGTCCTTTCTGCTGATCTTTTGTTTATAATTAGATCTTCTATTTTGTTTTTTTCACTTTTTTGTTTTTCATTTTTTGTTTTCATTTTATTTATTTATTTTTTAATTATTTTATTTTATTTTTATTTTGGCACTTCACAAGAAAAACAACCAACTTTCGAAACCTTGCTCATGCTAACTACGACTTCCAACACTTTCAAGAACACACCCCCAGCAATTTTAAATTTTCGAGAATACTTTTTTAGAGAAATGGGCGCAAGTTTTCGCAAGTTTTTGCAAGTTCTTGCAAGGTTTTGCTTTATTTATTTTTCATCTCATGTTTTTTGTTTTTGTTTTTTGGTTTATTTTTAAATTTTTTTTTATATTTAAGCACTTTGTGAGAAAAAAAACAACTTTCGAAACATTGCGCATGCCAACTATGACTTCCGACACTTTCAAGAACACACCTTCAGCAATTTTTAAATTTTCAAGAATGCTTCTTTAGGAAATGAATGCAAGTTTTTGCAAGTTTTTGCAAGTTTTTGCAAGTTCTTGCAAGGTTTAGCTTTATTTATTTTTTGTTTTGCGTTTTTTGTTTTTGTTTTTTTTGGTTTATTTTTAAAATTTTTTTTATTAATTTATTTTATTTTGGCACTTTGCAAGAAAAACAAACAACTTTTTGAAACCTTGCGCATGCCAACTACGACTTCTGATACTTTCAAAAACACACCCCCAGCAATTTCTAAATTTTCAAGAATGCTTTTTTAGAGAAATATGCGCAAGTTTTTACAAGTTTTTGCAAGTTTTTGCAAGTTCTTACAAGGTTTCACTTCATTTGTTTTTTTGTTTTGTGTTTTTTGGTTTGTTTTTTTTGGTTCATTTTTAAAATTTTTTTATTAATTTATTTTATTTCGGCACTTTGCGAGAAAAACAAAACTTTCTAAAACATTGCGAATACCAACTATGACTTTTGACATTTTCAAGAACACACCCTCAGCAATTTCTAAATTTTCAAGAACGCTTCTTTTAGAGAAATAGGCGCAAGTTTTTGCAAGTTCTTGCAAGGTTTCACTTCATTTATTTTTTTGTTTTGTGTTTTTTGTTTTTGTTATTTTTGGTTTATTTTTAAAATTTTTTTTATTAATTTATTTATTTTGGCACTTTGTGAAAAAAACAAACAACTTTTCGAAACCTTGTGCATGCCAACTATGCCTTCTGACACTTTCAAGAACGATAGAAAACAAAGAAGCGAAGATAATAGCTAACTGTGGGGTGAGTGAAAATAAGTATGTAGAGCTAGTTTTTTGTATATAGTAATAGAATTAGATGCGACGAAATGCAAAAGTAGTTTAAAATATTTGTAAGAATGTAAAAATAATACTATATAATAATATAATATATAATAAAATATGTAATACTGTATTAATTAAAAATGTATATTTAATAAATGTAAAATATAATATATAATATATAATATGATAATAATAAATAAATAAATATAAAATTTTATATTAAATTGTGTAAATTTGCGAAATATTGCGAAATTTGTGAGAAACCTATAAAAAGTATAATTATGTGAATATATATATCGTTTATTTATTTTTTAAAAAATTTCAAAAATTTGCGAAAATATGCAAAATATTGCGAAATATTCACAGTTTTCGCAAGTTTTCTGTTTGTAATACCTCATAGTTTTACGCATTTTTTCGTTAGTTTTCGACTAATTACGTTTCACTATATTTAAAATTTACTATGCTGTAAATGTTCGTAATTATTACACTTTCGTAATACTCTGAAGTTACTTAGTGTAAACTTTCGTAATTATTACCCTACGTAATACTCTGAACTAATCGTAAGTTTTTCGTAAGTTTACCCTTATGTAAAAACTTACGGAGGTTTACGCATATTTTTTTTGCTGATATAACAAGTAACACGTTCCTTGTAAGTATTTAAGATATAAAAACCTTTTTACTTTTTATTGCGGATTAATTTCATAGTAAAATGTGTATTTAATTATTCAGTATTAAGTTAAGTCATAAATGACTTTTCATACTTACACTATGGACATATTAGCAGATAAATCTCGCAAAAAAATCTTTAATCCCAAAACTTATCGCATGATCATTATAAATGGATCAGTATATAATAAAATGCTACGTGAAGGCTATATGCATTGGAAAGAGGAAGGACTCTTGATTCCACCATTCAATGAAATGCCAATATTGAGAGAATACCTTTCTTTTATATCTAATAAAATCACGTATGGTCCAGAAAAAAGTTTACTTATGTTAATTAATGGAAAAGTAAGTTTGTTACAGATTTTACTCAAAGTATATAATGATAGTGCTACAAACCAGTTATTAAAAATTAACTGGAATAGTAAAAAAACGCAGGAATGGAGAAGTAATGTTCTCATGAAATTCTCCCATCATCCAAATTTAGCTCCTTCGAAATATAGAACAGGTGCTTTATATAATGCATTCACCAAGGCAAATGTTTTAGGACCGAAACATATATTAGCTCTAGCACAAGCACTTTATTAAAATGTGATTATGAAATAGGTCTTAGACCTTAAGTTTGTTTATTGCTCTGGAATGGGGGTTCCATAGCTATTTTTTCGCTTATCTATCTACCTACAAATTTCAAATTGATATAAATCCTCTTCCAGCCAGAGCATAAGATATATCATTATTTTTTCACACCCTAGTCAAGAGTTGTCTCTAATATTCTCCTTTCTGAGAAAGCATAGCTTCGAGAAAATTTTCAAATTGAACTTTTTCTACAAAATATAATCTGAATACTACAGAATAATCTAATACTCACCTATATTTTACATACTATTTCATACCTACGCTATGAATACATCAGGTCAATTGGCAGAGCGTAAGCCCAAGAGTAAAGTTCATGAAAAAATATATAACCCCAAATCTAGACGCATGATCACTATAAATAGGTCAGCATATAATAAATTGCTACATGAAGGCTATATGCATTGGAAAGAAGAAAAGCTTTTGATTCTATCTTTTCGTGATTTACTACTATTAAGAGAATGTCTTTCTTTCATTTCCTATCGTATTAGGGAAATTGTATCAGAAAGATGTTTACTAACGCTGATTAACAAAAAAAGAAGTCTACTCCAAATCTTGCTCAAAGAAAGTCTGCGCAATAATACTTTATATCAGCTATTAAAATTATGCTAGAGACATAAAGAAATGAAAGCTTGAAAAAATGGCATACTCATGAAATTTCTCTATCAGCCGAATTTAACCCCTTCAAAGTATAGACCAGGTGCTTTATATGACGCATTCACAAAAACAGATGTTTTAGGGCCAGAGCATATATTAGCTCTAACACAGTTACTTGACTAAAATATAATTATAATATTCTTTCGAGAAATATTTATTCGTAGTTTTGGAATGGCAGTTCCATGACTATGTATCTTTTTTTGTATATCATATTTACTTGTAGATTTTAAATCGATGTAAAACTCCCAGCCAGAGCATATGTTATATCATTATTTTTCACTTCCTTTCCGAAGAAGTATAGCTCTGAGAAAATTTTTCAAATTGAACTTTTTTCTCAGAATATATAATCTGAATACTACAGATTAATCCAACACACCTATATTCTACTTACCACACCATGTTTGCTATTACAACCAAGTTCGTCACAGACCACGAACTCACCAATAAGATAAGTCTCGAAGAGCTTAGCCAATATGTGCCAGAAATACTTGAGCTCTTAACAGATGATAAAGAGAAAAGACGTTAGGCTCATAATCGTCTTCTAAATAGATATAAATTTAGCAAAGAGCAAGTATTTGCATTGATTCCTCTCTAGAGAGTTGGACGATACAAAAGTCAAGTGCCGGTCCCAGAGAGATCAGGGTTAGAAGCTGAGAAAGTGAATACATGTCAAGTATCCGATAGTACTTGTACTGAGGAGACTATTAAAGAAATGGCTCAGCATATTGTACGAGATAAACTTAGCGAAAAAGATATAAAAGCAATTTCTAGAGCTTTAGTTGAAACAGCCCCAGATCCTGTTGTTGCATTATCCCGTCTCTCTAGGCTTCGAAGAGAATTGCGAACCCTCAATGCTTCAGAAAAAATAATTTTTGCTACATTGAATCCGGAGATAACCAGATCATCCAATAAAATCCAAAAGGAGCGTAGTGAGAAATGCAAAAATAAAGGGATTGATTTCCCAGACTACTTCTCATTAGAATCAGTTAAGGAAAAGCTAGATCTCTACGATGTGTCAAATACACCCGATAAACAGGCCTTAGCTGATGTAATGATCATGCTCTGTATTCGCCCTGCTGAAATTAAAAACTTGTGCATAACTAATAGAGGTGTAACTGGATATGCAAAAAACTGAGGTCAGCAGGATATTCCTCAGGTGTTTAGATCATTAGAAAAAAATGAGAAACGAGCGAGAAAATTGCTTTCATAGATTTAGGAAGCAATCGTTTCCAGATAGTTAAAGAATCCAGGAAAGCTAGATCTACGTACTTAAGTACATTTCTGAAAAAAATGAATTTATTCCCAAACCTTATAAGCCACTACTTCCTAGCTCTTTGCGCAAGCTAGGATCGGTATTTGCATCCATAGTGCATAGTGCAAAGAATTTATCAGAGGCCAATACTTTCGTCAGTGAAGCATTAAGGCACAGTTCTGACAATCATGCTTCTCCATCCGATAGATATACTATAGTTAATTTCAGAAAGAGGGGCAACTTTATGATCAAGCAAAAGCATTCAAGCTCTTTAATGAAAATTGATCACATAGAAGGTTAGGTATCAATTATTAATTTAATTTTTTCGTTTGAAACAATATATATCATATATAAAATATCGCAAAAATGGTAAATGATCAAAATCATTCATACATCGACAAGCATGATAGTTCATCCAGTACTCAGATATTTGGGCTAGATGAGCAAAATGCGAAAGTGTATAGTGTGCTTTCTAGAGAGATTAGAGCATTAGATAAAAAACTGAATAATTATTATTTTGAGTATAATAGCTAGAAAGAGAATTAGAAGATCTAGACAAATGTGTGGATAGAGACACTGTAGTTGACTTAATACATGAAATAGTTCCCCTTTTATTAATTATTAAAAGAAAAGGTAAGGATTCATCTGATTCAGCTGTAGACCTGATTCAGTTGAAATAATTGAGGTAGGAAAACGAAAGGCTGTTCCTTATAAGCAACGAAGGAAGGCACGACCAAAGAAGGCTAAGAAAGTGAAACCTAGAAGGAATCCAATTTAATTACTGTAAACTACTGTGACTAGAAAATTTTATATATAGGAATTTATATAAAGGATAGTATATATGTTATGTGTCACTTCACAATTCATGTCAATTTTAAAATGACACATGTCGATTTAAAATTGCAAATTGACATATGTCAAATAATAATTAATATTTTTACTCTGGATCCGACCCTTCCGACCCAGTCATGTACAACGTAATACAAACAGAGATCACATGACTTTTGGGTTCTTGCACTTTGACCAATGGCTAGGTTATACGAAATTCCAGTCACGTGATCCGTACAACAATAATCGCCCAATCAAAATTTGAACCTGAAGTAGATTCAAATTAAACTACAAAATAAGCTACTCACGATTAACAATAGTCGCTACATAGTAAAGTCCAAATTCTACTATGCAAATCGATTAAAATCGATTAAATAACCTTATTTGGAAGAACAAAATACACATACAGTAAAATTTTTAGCAATATTGATGAACATTTTATTATTTGACTTTTAACTTTTACGTTTGTCGAATATATTTTTTTAAAAAAAATTTTAATTTTTTCATCGAACGTAAAAGTTAAAAGTCAAATAATAAAATGTTCACCAATATTGCTAAAAATTTTACTGTATGTGTATTTTGTTCTTCCAAATAAGGTTATTTAATCGATTTTAATCGATTTGCATAGTAGAATTTGGACTTTACTATGTAGCGACTATTGTTAATCGTGAGTAGCTTATTTTGTAGTTTAATTTGAATCTACTTCAGGTTCAAATTTTGATTGGGCGATTATTGTTGTACGGATCACGTGACTGGAATTTCGTATAACCTAGCCATTGGTCAAAGTGCAAGAACCCAAAAGTCATGTGATCTCTGTTTGTATTACGTTGTACATGACTGGGTCGGAAGGGTCGGATCCGGAGTAAAAATATTAATTATTATTTGACATGTCAATTTGCAATTTTTTAATCATTTTAAATTGACATGTGTCATTTTAAAATTGACATGAATTGTAAAGTGACACATAACATGTATATCTAACGTGTAATTTAACCTTTTATATACGTACTTATAACTGGTAGTAGAATTTATTACCCATGATATACCCACAATACACCCACGATATACCCATAGTTTTGTTAATATTTTATTATTATTTAACCCATGATACACCCACGAAATACCCATAGTTTTGTTAATATTTTATTATTATTTAACCCATGATACACCCACAATATACCCATGATATACCCACGATACACCCATAATATACCCATGATATACACACGATATACCAATGATATTTCGATATAGTAAATTGACTCGATTATATGTGTCGCAGTCCCCACTGATCACGAACAAGGTTTCGACCCTTCATGTTCTAATTCGTGGGCCTGGGTCCACCTTCTCAATTTTCTGTAGAGACAGTATTTTCCAGTCCTTATGCGCCCCTTCTACGCACATAAAAGTTATGACCAACCTATTTTATACTTACTGTCATGCCCTAGTCTTTGTACGTATGTATAGGTTGTAGTTTTGTTTTCTTTTTGATTTGTCCGACCAAGACTAACATCTCTTTTTCTTTTCTTAGTTAAGTCTTCCGGATCAGAAACATAATGCTCAGGTGAATCGCATAGACTAAATTATTATTTCTTTTTTTTCAAATATGCACATCTATATTTTTTAGCAGTAATAAGACGCCACTATTATGAGGGCATGTGATTTAACTGCGTCCTGTGTTATGTAGCGGGTTATGTATTTTTGCAAATCTATGAGAATAGATCAATGAATAATTAATCCGTCAACTTTTTTCTGGAAAGTTCTGGCATTGTACACATATTACAAATCTTTTTAAATTAACATTACGCAAGTCAATCCGATGTCTCTGATGTTAGAATGGGACGAGAATGGAAATTACACTAGCGATTTACAGATCTGATCCCACGAAATGTAACGGGCACTATAGCATCATCCATTCTACATAATAAAATTCCATTATGGATCATTGGTAGATTTGTATGGGGTATGAATTGGGGTTTAAAATGACATAGTTACGCAAAAAAACGCGTGCAATCTTCCAGATCTTGTATGATCTTAACAATAAATAGTATATTTCTCGGTGATAACTTCAACTTTATTACTGCATATTAATTTGATATAAAACCCTAACTGGTAATCGTCAGATTTTCTTTAAAGCACTATTGTTAAATGCGCCCAAATTCGGGGAACAAATCGCCAAATCCGAAATTAATATCTAATTTTTTAATTTTTTTAGTCGTGGAGAATACACTATAAAATAAGCTAAGTATAATAAAAGTTTGTTGTAAGAAACTTATCTGTACTTGCTTCGTCGATATCATCATGTCCCTTGTTAATCTCCAAAACTTCGCTCTTAATATTTTAAAAGAAACAAAACATGATGTGATACAAAATATCGAAGTTACAGAATTGCCACCATGTAAAATATGTAATAAAAAACTTTTAACAGTTAGCTTTGAATCTTTTACAATACTTCCATGTGGCCACGTATATCATAGAAAATGCATTGAAAAAAATTTTTTACTTACAAAAGAAAACAAATGCCCTATTTCTAATTGCAACAAAACTGTTGATCCGGTAATATCTGAACGAAGGTTTTCTGAATCATCTCAGTCTAGTGGAACCTCAGCTATTGCAGATATGTTAGGCGATAATCTTGGATTATATTCACCGATAAATGTATCACCATTATTTGGCCAGGAAGGATGTGAGAGTAGAGCACAAAAAAAACATATTATAGAATCAGTAAATAAATCCAATAAAAGACAGAAGACAACTACTGAGGAAGGCGAATCTTCTACAGTAAAAAAACTTATCAAAGAATTAAAAGATAATAGTGTTAATAAAGATTTAATATTTGCTTCTCAGCTATCTGAAGATAGTTATACTTATCTTTACAGAGAAATTGTTAAAGCCGAAGCTGATAATGATATTGCAAGCAAAAGCTTTTAAACTGCTATTTTCAATTTGGGAAAAAATTATCTGATCGCTTAGATTATTATAAAAACGAAAAAAAATATCGAGATCGGATGGCCCAAAATAAAGGAAGTTAAAAAGCAATTGCCTAAAGAGGTTAATGATACTACACGTTGGAAACAAACAGAAAGAGCCCGAAAAATATATGAGCTTTTCATTGAAATGGTGTTGATAAAATGCAACGGGTTAAATCTTATTCGGCACTAACTATTTCAAAATTAAGTTGGCCAAACATCGATTATAAGGTAGCTTTTTTAAATCATAAAATTATACATATACTGCGCCACTATGTCATGTGATATGCTGACCGCAACTTTCATTTTATTTTTTTACCATTATTATTTTACTGTATCCCTATATCAATAATTGTCGCAGCTGATGCTGAAATTTGCGATCTCGATTTGAAACTATAAGCTCTGCTAAAATCCACGAATACGCTTTAAATATCAAATCTACTCCAAACCTCACCCTAACCCTATAAGACAAAAACGAAAAATCACCACAAAAAAATTTTAAAATTTCATATCAAAGTAGGTCAAAATTTCAGCATCTGCCGTTTTCAACATCAGCTGCGACATTAATTATTCGAAGATATAATAAATTTGTTGGGCTCGAAATTTCGTTTCTTCCCTTGGAAAATTTTCACATTCACATCGTTTATATATTCCATCTGCCACTTTTTGCACGTTTTACAATACAGATGTGAATGATGATTGCATTCGTCACAAACCTTACACCCGTGCTTCCAACCTCTAAAGATATGCCACTTTTCGATGTAATTTGTGAGTATGTTATAATTTTTTTCATCGTTATTATATTAGCAGAAAAAAAAATATATACTTGTTCTTTATTATACGAACATATGATTAGCACTTTGTGACCCGTTTACATACAAACAAATTATGCATACCGGTAAGCCTCATAATGTAAAAATATCGGTACATGAAATTTGGTCTTTATAAAATGTCATTTTGTTATAAAAGCAAATTGTCGCAGCTGATGTTGAAAACGGCTGATGCTGAAATTTTGACCTACTTTGATATGAAATTTTAAAATTTTTTTGTGGTGATTTTTCGTTTTTGTCTTATAGGGTTAGGGTGAGGTTTGGAGTAGATTTGATATTTAAAGCGTATTCGTGGATTTTAGCAGAGCTTATAGTTTCAAATCGAGATCGCAAATTTCAGCATCAGCCGTTTTCAGCATCAGCTGCGACAATTAAAATCAAGCAGAAACCTACTGTTACAATCGATCTCACACCTCTTCAACATAAATAATAAAAGATTTTATTTCCAAGTAATCTAAGTAGATATTGTAAAACATGCAAAAAAGTAGCTGACGGAATATATAGGCAATGTGAATGTAATAATTTTCTAAATAATTATTAACAAAATAAATCAGAATTAGCAATTTTGTAATAACAATAACGATAACGGTAGTTTAAGTAGAATTTATCGTCATCGTTATACATAATTTGTCCATGTAATCATTAGAAATTCCGCATGCAAAATTTATCTGTACATATAACCTTACGAGGCTTATCATTATGCATAGCTTGTTTGTGAGACAGGGAACTTACTCGTTTTACTTTATCTTTGAACTTTATATGTTCTGATCGAAATATTAATGGAATCAGTCGGAAAATGAGTATGGTAAGTGGTAGAAACGATTTCTATCTTATTCTTCCTTTCAAGTTTGGAAAAAGATAAATAGGAACTGTTATTATATCTCGCAACTGTCATGTATGTTTCACCAACAACGAATTGAGCATGAAGTATAATCACATTTAGTGTTCCGGCAAATCCGAAACATCTTGCCCGAGCGAAATTTTTTTGTGCTAACGAAAATATTTTAGACTTCAAAAAGCGCAGAATTATTATATATTTGCAGGTTAAACCGAAATTATTTCGCTTATTGGCGAAGTATTTCGGATTTTGGAAAGTAATTTAGCCAGAAACACTAATTACATTACTTTGATCCACAATTATCAGGGCGCCAAGTTATTTCTCAAATCACGGGAGGATCGGCTAGTCAGATTAATAAAAATAACTCATATGAGCGGTCATATAACAGGCATTACACAAATTAAAAAAGGAGAAAAGCCCGATATAGGCAAACTTTATCCATTTTCTTTTCGCTATGGTGCGTGGCATGCATGTCACAGGTGCGAAGCATTTTAACAATTACATATTTAATGTCACCCCAGGACAAACCCATAATTAGGAATGTAAATTACTGTAATTTTGTGTAAGTTCATAAATTAGTTTTTCATGTAATTTGTAATTTTGAACACGATATTAGTTTCTGAGATCAAATTTTCGGTGATTGAGGAGTTACAATTCGGATCATATATTTAAATCAAATGATGCAATGAACAAATAAAATTACACGATATATAAAATTATAAAGCCTAATTAATACTAGTAGACAGATAAGATACTTTTATTATTTTTTCAATGATATGCAGAAAATCAAATATGAAATTTTATCATACATTGCAAAGTTGTAAATGTATACATGAATTGTTAGATAAACATGATTTACCTGAACCATTCATGATGAAGTACATTTTGTATATTAATGCTTTTATCTCTCAAACCGTCTAAAAATTTCCTTCCAGCTTCTGAATTCACCATATCAAGATCCCTAAGCATCTTTCCAAATTGATACAAATCAGATTGTGTTGTATACTCATTATGCTCCGTGAGTGTTTTATTGTCCCAATCCTTCAACCGTTCAGACGTTACTAATCCATCCACATTAGCATGTTCAAAATCGATAAGAACATATTTACAATCTGCATCACCAGGAATAAAGAGAATATTTGGTAGTCGGATATCACGATGAACGTAACCTCCTTTATGTAACCAGTTTAGCCCAGTGAGCACATTTTGTGACATTGCACGTGCTTCGTCTTCGTTACTCAATTGACAAACATGACCTCGTGTTTCTAACACAACTTTGTAAATTCCTTGTCTACTAACGCTGGGGCCTTCTTTTACTTGAACAAGCCCTGGATGACCTTTTGCATATTCGTACATTCCCGATAAGAAATTAATACGACCATCCAAATTTCCAGCAAATGGAAGATATTCCACTGAGACCCTTTTCTCTACTGAGTCACTTAAAATTGTAATCATAGATTTTTCAGTTTTCAACCGTTTTCCAAGAGGAATAATCATTTCGGGAATAGTATTGTTCACAGTCCTTATTATGCGTGCAATATTAACCACTATACAGAGGATAGAAACACGGTCTCGGCGATTATTCACATCTAGTTGATTTGAAAGTGAAACTAAACGGCTTGGCGGATTTGTGTTTGGTGATCCATCAATTGCGAAAAAACGCAACCTTGTTCCTGCTGCGGCATAACAAATCATAAACTGTATATTTCCAAAATACATATGATCAAACTTATTGAATTTTTCTTCAAGTTCATTCTTAGCTTTTGAAAATCCTCAATTACAGCCTTCTCTTCGCCTTTAAACAGAAGTACATTGTTTGTCCAGCATAGAAAACCCGGTCTTTTATTACCTATCGTTGTTGTTCCCTGATCCTTACTATTCCGATCCATTTCAATTGGAAGTATTCCTCCGCCAATATTCTCATGAAAAATCTGGAGCGGAATTCTAATAATACTATCCATTCCCCAGTGCAACATATCTTCTGATGTGTTATTTAAATTTTGCTTTTCAACTATGTCAGTAAGTAAATGAGAAATGTGTTTTGATAGGTTACTTCCGCATTCATCATTTTTTGTTTCAATAAAATCAGCAAGCTGAGGAAACCTTTTCTCTTCATAGAAGGATACAGGCAGTTTCCGAGTTAATGGCGCATTAATAAGAGACGTAAGATCCCCCGCTCGACTCGGGACAGAGCTGAATGGTTGAATAAGAGCGTCGCAGATTATGCCAGTCCTGTCAATTTGCATTTCATCATAACTCCGTTTTGCTACAAAAAATCCAGATAAATGTAATTGGGTCAAGTCAATACACGCCAAATAATAACATGCATTACAAAAAGTTTGACATTTGTTTGAGGGTA
This sequence comes from Gigaspora rosea, assembly GCA_003550325.1. NCBI lineage: Eukaryota > Fungi > Glomeromycota > Glomeromycetes > Diversisporales > Gigasporaceae > Gigaspora > Gigaspora rosea. Next base: position 86,345 of record QKWP01001375.1, read on the forward strand.
AAACATAAAATCCGACTATCAAAATTTAGGCCATTTCGCGTTCATCACGTTGACCAAAATTATTACGACTCACTTACCATCAACGGGTTGCTCTACGATAACGCGAATGTGTTTTTTGGGGCGGGATAAGAAGCAGCACAAGAATAAGTAAGTATTCGGTATTATTGGCGAATATGACAACGAAGACGAAAAAATTATGCTATATCACGTTGACTAAAAACTTTTGACTCACCGGCGGCAACAGGAACTCTAACGATAACTCGAATGTTATTTCCTTGAACTCCATGGAATGTGTTGCCAACTTTTTGCGTTGCGATTTTTATTTCATTTTCATCAGTCATTAAACCATCAGGAGTGTTACTCTTCAACTGAATTTCCTCAACATTAACACTCCATAAACTAAGGTTTTTAGCCTTTACATTGTCAGGTACACTAATTTCCTCGAAGATAACCTTCTTTAGGTCAAAAATAGAATTATTGTTTCCAATGGTAACGGAGAAGGAACTACTTCCGTATTCAAGGCACCAAAGGGTAATAGGCGTACCGTCAATAGACATTTATGTATCACAACGGAAAGAAAAGAATTTTTTTAGGATCACAGATCTCGATCAGTGATGCAATCAATTTAGTAGGAATTCGGAAAAAAAAGGCGGTTCCTGTGACAAAACAAGTTAATAAGTTGATCACAAGATAGGTTTGTGCGACATAACCTTTAGTCTACTTATAAGTTATTGTGAACTCACAATTCCGAGATCTACAAAATCTAGCCATCTTTGCGTCTTGCCTATGCCAAAAGGAATATTGTCATTAACCGCAGTAATTAATATATAAACAAGTTAAGGAAGCACAAAAGGTTAATCTCGGTCTTTGAATACGAATTTGTGTAAACTATATGTGATAATGAGCAGATACCTTATAGAATTCATTTTATTACGGAAATACATTTAAGGTGTGAACGATTTATCAAGATCGACACGGAGATAATGTATAAAATACGATAAAAATTGAATCCTAGTGCCAATATTAAAAAATGAGCGAGTCTAAGATTTCTCTTTGATGTTTCTTTCAGGGAATAGAAACGGCATTTCCCGTTAATGTTTATGAAGAAGGAACGGTTGGAGATATTAGGGATGCAATAATACTTGAAAAAAAGTTGTTTATTCGTGGAAATAATGTCAGCATTAACGGATTCAAAATGTGGAAAATATCCATCCAACTTGATGATATTGCGGGATTGAAAAGTGTTCCGGCTGAGATAGATGTCTACAGAGAAATGGATGATGATGAACAAGGAATACGTCAGACATTTGGAGATGATCTTATTAATAATAGGGATAATATTCAAGTTTGGGCAAGTCTGTAACTACAGATATGGAAAAGATAATGAAAAAAATAGTAGAAATGTCGTTAACTAAGACTAAAGCTCAAGTTCAGGAACAGCTTGATGGAGTAGAAAATAAAATCCAAGAGCGTCTTGAAGGAATCGAAAATAAGATTCAAAATTTGGCCAATATAGTTGAAAGTATGTATGAAAATTGTGGATAATTAAGCATCCAAAATTCGCTCGTTTAGATTAATATCATGGTTTTGATTTAGATAAATCATTGGATAGGAAGGTGGATAAAGAACTTTGGACTATTGAAATAGGTGACAAGCTTTGGGTAACTCATCCATATAAATATAATAATGATAATTCGAAAGAGCCTAGAAAAGTCGATATTGGATGTACTATAACCAACATTAGTGGTACTGGATATTTAACTGTAATTCTTCTTAAAGAGAGAAAAGAACAAAAAATAATTTCTTCGTTACTATCGCTTGAAAAATGGTTGCTTGATTGTGATGGCATACCTATAATGTATAGAAATAAAACTGATAGACAACTTCGTGAATATATTTTTGTCAAACGTGGAGGAGTTACGAAAAATATTAAAGATCTTTATGGCGAATATAATGCTACTCCCAGAAATAACTAGTTAGAATTTTTTTATTTGTATCATGTAACAGCGATATATTCGTAATTTTCACGTTTTAGTTGCCAATTCTGGCAGCGCTTTACTTATAAATAATAAAATACCGATATATTGGCCATTAATTTTTGCATATTTATAGCTTATCTCGCATGTGGGTACCCTAGCCATGGTAAAGAATGAACCTGACACGTGTCATGCGAAAAATTCTTTAAAGTTTCTTTATAATCAGATTAATGCTTATATTAGGGTTATATTTTATCCCTATAAGAAAAGTGGTACGGGTGGTGGTACGGGTTGGTGTCGGGAATGCTCGAAATGGCACGGATCTTGTGGCACGTGCAGGAACGTTTTACGGAATGGCACGGTAAAAATGGCACGGACATTGCGGCAAAGGGTGGCACGTAATATCACGTCATATGAAATGGCACGTTCAGATGACACGTATGTGTACGTTACACACGTGTTGGCTCGTGATACGTGTTGGCTCGTTTCGTGGAGAGCGAAAGGTCAGTAAAGGATTTTTTTTAAAAACCAGTGCGATATCTCATGATTTCACTAATGAAGCTTCCCTGTGTGTCTTAACAAAAAAAATTCCTTACAAAATTTTGCTTCATATGCAGTTAGCTTGTTAAACTTATGTTGATTACTTATGTAAATTTATGTTTTAATAGTTAATCCACATCGTTATCGCGGTGGCACGTGAATTTACGTTCATTACCCATGCCAAATCCCGTGCCGATTCGACTAGTAAACTGCTGCAAAACCCGTGCCATTTACGGTCCTATTGGCACGGGCACACGGTCCCTCACGGTCCACTAAATCCGAACCAACTCGGGCCATACCCGTACAAATCCGGACCTTGACCCATGCCAAAATGACCCGTGCCTATCCGATTCCATCCCGTGCCTATACGGTACATTTTTCTTATAGGGTTAGCGAGCATATAGTAAAATTCCTCGAGAAAAATTTTTTGTTAGAGCGCAGAAGGTGGTTTCTTATAAAAATTTTCGAGAAATAAGAACTTGAGAGAAAAAATAGAGCGTGAAATTTTTCACAAAGAGATTAGTCCGCAGACAATACAGTACTATTGCAGTATTAGATTATATTATTCAGATTTTATAGTAGCAATTAGATTATATTATTTAGATCATATAGTGGTGTTCAGATTATATAGTGATATTCAGACTATATAGGGATATCTAGATTATATAACGTTATTCGGATTATATAGTGGTATCTAGATTATGTAGTAATACTATAATCTAACTTAAGTGGGATACCACCTGTAATATAATTTATATTACAGGTGGTATCCCACTCCGTGGAATGTAACGTACCCGGGGTACCGTGGTCCGTGCTGTACGGTATATGTCATAAATGATATATATGTCATAAATGTAATATCTAGAATATATGCCTTAAAAACCATATCTGGCAGATATGGCATATATGGCATATTTGCCCACAGCAATCGCCTAGCCAATCAGATTGCTGATTTAAGAATAAATATATAGAGTGCTCCGTATTAAAAGGGCCCATTTTTACATTTATCTCATTTTGAGATAATTGAGTTTAACCATTTGTTTTGATTTTCGGACTGATCCGGGATTAATTAAATTTCACGATTTTGATTGGTTAAAGATGGCAGGTGACTATCAGATAATCTCGTGACGTGTTGGCTCTACGCAGCCTCATGTAATTTTTCTTTTTAAATTATCTTGATTTTTTATTATGCAAATCGACTTTCATTAATAATTGAAAAATATCAATCATGTTAAAATTTACATGAATTTAATAAAAACTCATTTTTCAAAAAATTGTAAAAATGGGCCCTTTTAATATGGAGCACTCCATATATTAAAATATTTGATAACTCCTATCTTGGCAACCAATAGTTGTACAGGGACAATCTATAGCTCATTAGAACTTTCTCGATAAGCTAATTTGAATGGTAGTAGTTTCATCGAATTCTGATTACTGGGTTAAGTGCTATGCCTGTTTTTGTAGTTTTTCATAATTTAACAATAGTGATACCAAGAGCAAATAAGTTTTGCACTTTACATAAAAGTGAAACTTATAAAACTTATAAGCCTTTTCTTGAAGACAATATATATTATAAAACTGATACTGTTATAGCATACACAAGTTGATTTAAAACAAATCGGGTTCAGATCAGAATCAATTTGAATCTGATTTGCCTTAAGTTGACCTGTGATACTAGACTATGATTTAGTATTGTATTTTAAACTTTTGACTTAAGTATACAAAAAAATAATACAACAAAATTAGTTCAACATATGCTTAAAGCATGTTCATTTCTTTGTGCAATTGCCAGGACCCTGAAATATACACAAATAGGTCTGGTATTAGTTTGCTTATTTTGGTGTTTTATACAAATCTTTTCTATTTATAGTAATTTTTTGCTTATTTTTAAGGGGTTTTCTGCAGCTCTTTCTATTTTTAGTAATTTTATAATTAACCTAACCTATCTATATATATTTCAGGGAACTAATTGCCAGAAATAAGAATAAGCCAAAGATATTTCTCTTTTATTTTAATATATAGTAAGGGCACTAACAACTATTATGTAATTATCTTTTTATCAAGAGGTCTATCTCTTTTCTACTACATCATATATAAAATATATATATAATTTATGGGAATAGAAATTTGTCGCACCTGTGACATGTCGCACCCACGACATGTCGCACCCACGACATGTTGCACCCCCTGATTCTGACCATCAAATCGCACGATTTTGTAGACAAAAAATTTTAAGTTTTAAAAATTAAAAATTTAACTAGTAAAATATAAAAATTAATAAGCACTATCAAAATATATAATGTAAAATTTTACTTTTTCTAAGTTATAAAGATAGATTGTTTTAGTAAAAAAATAAGATTTTATAAGAAAAATCAAAAATTTTGATCATTAGCACATATAGAGTTATTACCCGGGTCGGGTGACCCGTACGGGTCACCCGACTCGACGGGTCACGGGTCAGAAATTGGCTCGACCCGGGTCAAACGGGTCAAGATTTAGAATAGGTAAATTTATTAAATTACAAATCAATATCGAAATAAAAAAAAAGATATTTATGCATAAACGTATTGTTTTAAATAGAATGCATTTTTTTATTTCTAGAGTTATTACCGGGTCGGGTTACCCGTACGGGTCACCAGACCTGACGGGTCAGAAATTGGATCAAACGGGTCAAGATTCAGAATAGGTGAAGTTTAATATTTAAAAAATATTGTTTTCATGAAAACGTATTAAATAGAACGCATTTTTTTGTTATTAAGTATCTCTCCAAATAAAACATATTTTATGCGGATAGGTATCACTATTTGCATCAATCTGAAAATACTAACACGATTTATTGCTTTATTTAATGATAAGTATTTAGCAATTTTTCTTTAAAGTTTGTTCACAATTTTCATTCTAACGGTTTATTTAAATCTTTAGGTGATTCCCTATATCTGCATCACACTGTTTTTCCTCTCATTTTTAATGCAAACGCGTTAGTTAGTTCGAATATTAATGAGATATTTAATAATATTATTATTATTTCTAAATTTTTTCGCTTGCTTTTTTTTTTTAATTTGTTAAATGGATACCGATTCTAAATGACAATTCAGAATCGACATAAATTCAGAAATGACGTGGAAAATACATAAACTGCTTATCATTTTAGATACGTTAATTGATTTTATTGAGTATTTTATTAAATATTTATTTAATAGTATCAGGTTCACTCGGTTTCGATCAACTCACCAATAATTACTTCACGGAAAACTTAATTCGCAGAGAATTAATTTCAGGCAAGGTTATTTTGCAATCGATTAATTCACGGACAAGTCCGTTTCATAAAAAGTTATTTCATCAAAAACTAATTTTGGGCAAATTAATTCTAGTCATAAGTTGATAGAGTTAAGTTTATGTTTAAAGTTGATACAATTTATAAAAAAAATTCTTGATACAATATATTGAATTATTCGTATGTAAAATAATCTTGTCTGTAAAAATCATTATCTACGAACTAAGTTTTCAGCAAGCGTTTTTGTCGATGAAATAATACGGAAGTAGATTCATTTATTTATTATGTGTCGATTATTTTATTTTTATTTCAAAAGAATCAACAATATAGTTTAGTCCACAATAATAATGAGGTTTTAACCTCTTCGAAAATTAATTTATTACAATATTAATTATATTATATAGTTAATGAATGCGTAGCAACCAATAACTGTTTTATTTGGCAGGCGAAAGATCCAAAAGATCACAGGGTGATCGTTTTTACTTGACAATTAAAAAGCATCTGGCTTTGAATTTAATGTGTTACCCATATCACGAAGGTGCTCAGCTTGCGAGCTCATTGAATTCAAAGCCAGATGCGCCGTTATTGGATGCGAAACATCCAGTAACGGACTTATTTGCTTTTTCTTTATAATAAATAAAAAATAAATCGCTTGAGCTTAATCGTCTATTTGGCGTATAAATAGTACTTATACGACCTATATTTATCATTAAAAGGAAACAAAATAATGTAAATATATATTCTATTTTAGAAAATTTTAATTTTAAGATGTACTTATAAAGTATAACGTTCCTGGTTTTAGCGCGACTGCCGTTATTTTCTGACCAGGGTCATAACTCTAGTTGAGACAAAAAATTAAGCATGTTTCCGAAGACAAAAAAAAAACAAGGAGTTGACCCGTTGACCTGGGTCATAACCCGGGTCAGTACTTGACCCGCCCGGGTTGGTAATTTTCGACCCGGGTAAGACCTCTAAGCACATATAAAACTTTTTTTTTTTACTAATATTCATGTTTAAGTATAACATGTAAAATTTTACACTAAACAACTGTTTCTAAGTTGAAACGATAGATTGTTTTAGTAAAAAAAAGTTTTATATATGCTAACTTTGGAAATTTTTAATTTTTCTTATAAAACATTTTTTTTACTAAGACAACCTATCTTTATGACTTAGAAAAAGTTGTTCAGAATAAAATTTTACGTTATATAATGTGCTATTACACTTTATTAAATAAAATTTAAAATTTTTAAAAAATAAAATTTTTTGACTATAAAATCGTATGATTTGATTGGTCAAAGCAGGGTTTGACTGCCACAGGTGTGACAAATTTATTTTCCCATAATATATTATATCTAGCTACTCTTCTCCCTAAGGTATTATATAATATCTGCTAGTGCCCTAATACAGAATACTATCATATATAACAACTACTTATTTGCATCTTCCATCTATAAAAGAGCTTCCAGAAATCAGCTGATTTTTGTTTACTATGAGCCTACCCCACCCACTCACACCTGATACCCCAATTAGCCAATCAGATTTTACGATTATTAAAAAGTTAAATACATGTGTATACCATTTAATAGTAAATAACTTTTGATCTACTAGACCAAATTTGATGATTTAACTATCAAAATGATCTTCTTAATGAGAGGATTCTAGTGAACCCAAAAGCGTTAAAATCCAATTACAGGATCCTGTAATCAGAATAAATTTGTGTTACTATAAAAGTTCTATAATTTATTAAATAATTATAACACATTTATAGCAACACAAATTTATTTTGATATAGGATCTTGCGATTGGATTTTAACGATTTTGGGCTTGTTAGAATCCTCTCATTGAGAGGATCATTTTGGTTGTAAAATCATCAAAATTGGCCCAGTAGATCAGAAGTCATTAACAATTAAATTAATTTTTAATTGTTAATAACTTCTGATTAGTGATTTGAACCGAGAAAATTTTCCTTAATCGGTTAACCGAACTGAAATATTTGCTGTCAACCGATTCAACCGAATAAGATTACTTCATGTTTACTTTCGGGAATTCTCGGACCTTTACTCAAATTTTTGTCTCGTCTACTATTTTCATTCATTTCATTTCGGAACTTGTCGGGACCTTTGCTCTTTTATGATGTCATTTACATTATGTCAACCGATTCTCAATCGGTTGTACGGGTCAACCGATTAAGCATTTACTCAACCGGTTACCCGAAATTTATTCAGTTCGGGTCGGTTACCCGATTATAGCCCAACCGGTTCAAATCACTACTTCTGATATACTAGGCCAATTTTAATGATTTCACTACCAAAATGATCCTCTCAATGAGAGGATTCTAACAAGCCCAAAAATTGTTAAAATCCAATTACAGGATCCTATGAACGAAATAAATTTGTGTTGCTATAAATGGGTTATGATTATTTTAATAAAACAATTACTATTTGTACACAGGGTGTTTGAACATACATGAGGACGAAATTGTTTCGGGTTCTAAAACCCGAAATTAAAATTTGAAGACGAAATTATTTTTGACCTATTTTACTTGAAAGACAAAATTATTTGATACTTTTTTTGAATAGACGAAATTATAAGGAACATACCTATATAAATTTTATTTGCTCTTTCTTATAAAAAATTTTAATTTTCTCTAATGAAAATGAAATATGGTAGGCCTTTTTCAAAAATCAATTTCGGTGGCATCACTAGTTTGAACACGGGGGTGTATAAAACTAGCTAATATCACAAAAATTTCGATTATGAAATCTTTTTTTGGCTTCTAACAAAAAAAATTTCTTGCGAAATTTTGGTATAAACTATATCTCACCCCAATCCCAAATTCACCTTATTCTAATTATAAGAAAGAGCTTAATTTTTTGTTCGTAGAAATTGTTTTGATTGGCATGTTACACAAATTTGCAATCACAGAATTAATAAAAATAATACCTCTACCATAAACCCCATGTATAATTAGAAAAATCTTTTAATAAATTATAGAACTTTTATAGTAACACAAATCTATTCCGATTACAGGATCCTGTAAGTGAATTTTAACAATTTTGGCTCGCTAGAATCCTCTTATTGAGAGGATCATTTTGGTAGTTGGATCATCAAATTTGGTTCAGTATTTCAAAAGTTATTCTATAGTTTTGGTTAAAAATAATTTTGCAACTTTGGCTGGAATTATGAAATTTTGGCCGGAATTACACCTGATACTTCAGCTGACCCACCCATCTATCCAGAAATCAGCTGATTTCTAGAAGCTCTCTAATTTTTAAAATTTTCTCAATATAATTATAATGGATATGGTAAGAATTATAGTTTGAGTTTGGTTAAGTGTTTGTATATCTTGGTTTGTGGTATTATAGATTAACAACAGCTAGTATTGAAATCTTGATTTCCGTATAGTCTGTAGAGAGTAAAGAACTGTTTGTAGAGTCTCTTTTTATATCTTTGATGGTTGCACTCGATTATGAGAATAGTTATAATAGCTACAAATATTGTTGCGATTAGGGTGAGTAATAACGTAGATGCTGGTGGGTTTAATAAGTTACAATTGCAGTTAATAGTTGTCGATGTTGTTTAATCTTCTGTCATAAATTGGTCTGACAAGAGCAAAGATTGTAAATAGTATTGTTACAGATAGTAATGTGATTGTTATGCCTTGAGCTAATTTAGTTTGGATTTCTGGTAGTGCAAAGTATATTATTAATGCGATAACGGTGCCTATTGTGAATGAAACGATTGTTGCTATAATTGATGTAATTTGATTCTTGTTTATCAAACTCATACACATATAGTCGCGGTTTTAGTTCTTATTTCGGTATTCCTTTCTTTTCTTTTTTGTTGATCTATTTTTGTTTAGTGAACTTCCTATATTAAACTTCTTTTATTTCAGATTACTTATTTTAATAAGGTGGTAGTGGAGGTGCTTGTTTATTTCATGCTTGTTCTCTAAAGCTGATATTCCTTGCTAAAATTTCTAGTTGATCTTGATTGAATTTTCGAATCAGGTTTGAGAATAGATTTTGTTGAAATGTAGTATAGGATATTGATATGCTTGTCCTCTTTGACCTCTTTGAACTTGTACTACTAAGGGTATGTTTCCTGTATTCAGGTGTCTCTTATATACTTGTTTTCTTTTTCTAAGTTTTTGTATACAACAGATTAACACTATTAGTGTTATTGCTAATATTGTTAATGTAGTAGCTAATATTCCAACAATAGTGGTAAGGTTGCTATTGTTATTGTCTTCTGGTTGATTCGTTTGGCTTGGTTGAATAGAGGTAGTTGCAGTTTCTTTACTTGCTTTACTTGTAGTGATCCTTTCTGTAGGAGTTGTAGTAACTGGTACAGGTGCTGGCAGTGTTGTCACTTGGACGTGTCCATACTATGTTTTTTGTCCAACATCCAAAATTGTCCAAAATCGTCCAAGCCTATGTCCCATGTTTAACTAATCAATAAAGTAATTTAAAAAATATATATAATTATATATTTTTTTAGGTGCTGGACTTATTGGTAAAAAAATTAAAATAGATTATCTTAATAAAATTTTAAGTAATTTTAATTTGAAAAAATATTCAAAATGTCCAAAAAACGTCCAAGTAACAATACTAGGTGCTGGTGCTAGTATAGTTACAACTATAACTTCAGCTTTAATAAAATTCTTTGGTATTGGTGTTAGACTTATTATAATCCAAATGATAAATATTTTGTAAAGTGTAGTATATATTCTTATTTAGTTATTCTTTTATTATGTCATTGCAGCTTTTATTTGTTTTCGTCTTATAGTGCATGACTTAATTTTTGTCTTTTTCTTCAAAGAGTATAGTTTTTTCAAGGGTAGCTAGTTCTTAATATATATGTAAGTATAAACCAACAAATTACTTTTTACTTGTTTGAAGTATGTTTATGTTTATAATAATCAGTTTATTAAATATAATTAAACAGTAGGTACTAAGTATACTGTACAGATATTCCTTTAATAAATATAGAGAATATATAATTTAAATATTTAACTGTTTAGGTTTAGGCCACAGATAAGTATTTAGGTTTACTTGGATATATGTCTGAATTTTTATTCTTAGCATTAGATTTAAAAAAATGAAATTTCTTTCAGTATTGTAAAAAGTTTTTATTAAATTTAATAAAGACAAAAGCAAGGTCTCACCTTAACATTTAAAAAAAAAAAATTTAACTGTTAAATATGTATGCGGAGTAGATTTCGATATGTCAAATAGTTCACTACTATCAAAGTAGTAATTACAAGTGGTATACAATAAAGGGTTAAAACTATTGAAAGCAAGAATATTTCAATAGTGTAAATGTATTGAAGGTATTATTTCATCTGTAATAATTTTGATTGTGATCAAATATTTGTAGTCAACACATAGATTTGAATATCTAAAATCTACTGTTTAAATACTTTTCTAATAACTATAAAATTCTTGATATAAAAACTTAGTATTTTCAATCTAGCTAGTTAATTTACTATACTAAAATATTAATTCTTTCTGATTAGTATTCTTCTTTATTTTGCGTCTTGATTTTTATTATCTTCATCTGATTATTGTTATCAAATTATTATGTGCGCAATCTTCTTTATACCTATTGCAGATTAATTTCTAATCTTATAATTTATCCGTTTTGGCAATTCGATTTCCTTACTAGTTTTAGTGTTTTTGATTTTTGTATACGATCTTCCGGGTAATATTAATGTAATACCCTGTACACGTTGATCGCTTGTTGAGCTGCCCTACTCTATAAAGAGTCATCTTATTTGACAGCACATTTTCTTTAATCCTGTGATTGAATTTTAATGCTTTTGGGCTCGTTAGAATCGTCTCAAAAAGACAAACATTTTGGTAGTAAAATCATTTAAAATAGACTAGTAAATCAAACGTTATTTAACCTTAAAGTTTTGAAAAAATAAGCTCTATTTATAAATTACTCAAATCGGTATTTCTAAATGACTATATTCTTTTAAGTCTTGCAATTATTTTTATTTGAAATTGAGATTTTTCAAGTTCTTTGAATATTTTATAAAAAAGCCAAAGGCATATAAAATATTATAAAAATGGGCCTTATTATGCTATATAAGATCAAGTGTACTACAAAATTAATAAAATATATTATATAATATAAAGAAACTTTCAAAAAATATTCCAATTAATAATACTTTAGTATTTGCTAGAAGTTTCAATTATTATTATCTAAGGCTGCACTTTCTTTGATAATAAGGGTCTAGAAAAGTCTTCACAGTATATATAGTATATATTAAATATATATAAAGTAAATATAGTATATAGTACAGTACCAATTATAGCACACATGTGATAAATTGTAATCTAGTAATCTAAATCAGATAATTTTACTACTATTCAATCTGTCTTAAAATACCAATAAGCTATTCTGAAAATAAGCTCTCCTGATTTTTTTCAAAAATCTCAAAAAATGCGTTAGCAGTTGCTACATATAAAACTTTTTTTTTACTAAGTAAACTTCAAAAGTTCGATTAAGTAAAGTTGTTTAGCACATCAGTATACACCTATAGTAAAAATTTGCTGTCATTTGGTCACTTTTTATTAGTACGTTTTTCAATTTTTTCAAAAATGTCTATATACTAAAAATAAGCTACCCTACGTTTTTTGTATAATGTTTTGCCCAAAAAAGGTAGCTTATTTTCGGGAATATACGATAAGATGAATTGAATAGTAAAAAATCATCTGATTTTGATTAATAGATCACAAAAATATTAATTCTTTAATAAAATAAATAAATTTTTAAATTTAGTTTTAATAAATCTATGTTAATAGTAGCTTTTTTATTAAGTAATTTGATATTTATTATTAAAACAATTTTGTTCATCATAACAAGTTCTACTTACCTTAAATTTTTATAAAAATCAGATAATTTTTTATTAATAGTTATTTGTAAAAAATTCAATTGCACTATAACAGGCCCAGGGTATGTTCCTTTTAAATAGATCAAAATGCTATCTATAATTAAAATTTTTAAAAAAACATATGAATTAACTATGTAACTTTGAGCTAAGATTTTTTTAAATCTTATTTATTAATTAACATTAAATTAAAATTTTCAGAAATATAGAACAAGAGAAAAAGAAAAAATTGAGCTTAAAAATTGAATTAAAATTTTGCTAATTTTGTACAAAATGAAAATGTAACTTTGCCAAAAACAAATATTTCTCAATTTTAAAATTATAAGTATATGTAAAATCATGCCCTAAACAACTTTACTTAGACAACCTATGTAGGTTACCTTGTAAGAAAAATGGTTTATTTATGTACTAAAGTTAAAATTTTTGGGTTTTAAAATAACCCATTTTTAATTGATTAGGTAACCTACTTCGGGCCCTTAAGCAAAGTTGTTTAGCACGTGATTCTACTTGATTCAAAGTTGCTATGCATTTTCTCAGACCTTTGACTAAGTGAAAAATGGGGTTAAAGTTTAAAAAATTTTTTTTTCAAACTTTAACTCCAAAAGGTTTGAAAAAACATGTAGCAATCTTGGACCAAGTAGAATCACATGTTAAACAACTTTGCTTAAGGGCCTGGAGTAGATTACCTAATAAAAAAACAGTTTATATTTAAAACCCAAAAATTTTAACTTTAGTATAGTCTGACCTCTATATAGTTACACCCTATATAGTCACACCTCTATATAAGCACCCAATATTGTACGACAGACTTAAAACATAGTAAAAAACCTCATTATGGTCACAAATCACCTATAATCACTGGCACAAAAAAATTTTGATTTTTTTATCAATTTTATTAATAAAAACCCTCATTATAATCACAAATTTTGATTAAATATAGATTATTACATCTGATTGCCAATATTCATATTTATAATTATTTAAAATATTTTATTAAAAATTCTTAAAGGTTTGATAACAAATAACTTTTGATGCAGTAGCCCGATTTGGATGAAACAACTACCAAAATGTTCATCTCGATAAGATGATTCTAATGAGCCTAAATCATTAAAATACAATCACACGCTTATATGATCGTTAAGGATTTATTTCACTTTATATATTTAAAAAATTAATTATTTTTTTTTCCCTTTGACAATCATGCTCTATTTATTAGATACTATTAATCGTAAATAACAAAATTACAAAAAGGAAGCATCTACTGCTATAATAGGCCACAATCTGGCTACCCTAATGGCGCCTAAGTAGAATTGCCGCACTGGTGTTTGTCAAACAGAGATGTCTATAATCTTTTGCCATAAGTACATCCACTGCCTATAAACTGGTACCCAGTTACCACTTCAAAAGCCACTCCTTCAAAAAAACTTCATCCGTGAGCTTCTTATAAAATGAAGAAAAAGAAAAGGGAGGCATACAAAATGGGGCAAAGACTACTAAACAAAAACCCATCAACAAAACCAAAAATCAAACAACAAAAAAGAAAAACAAAACAAAAACAGAAAGACAGCGATAAAGAAATAAAAGAATAGAAAATGAAGGTGTTACTACGTCTACAATACGACAATGATAAAAATTATACAACAATGCATAAGCAAAGCTTATCAAATTGTCGTATGTATATGATAAAAACCTATGTCTAAAATAGAAAGAAATTTTTTCCGGGCCCTCCAGATTCCAAGACCTTAACTCGACGTTTGTTTTGGTGAACGAGGTCACATGTAATAGGACCAGTTCCAGACCGGGGACATATTCCCAATTTGGACGGAGTAAACACTGCCGATCTTTTGGAGGGGTAAGCTAGGATGCCCACTTTTTGGCGAAAATTTTGAAAAATCCAAACAGGCGAGAGACATCACTTGAAGCAAATTTAAAAGACCGTAAAAGCTATAAAAACTCATTTTCTGGTTATTCTCCATTGTTTTACCACAAGACACTTATTCTTGGTCTCCTCCAAAATTTCATACACAAGGGCTCCAACTCCTGCTAGTTATCTTGTGCATAGACGCTTCCAGTTTGTATACCGAATATAAGAAAGGAGTCCCTCAGAAGAAAGTTGACCTTTCTAAAAACCGTATACTTGTGTTGACCTACAGTACTTAAAGTACCTGCAACTCTCTAACCAAAAACTTGTTGTTTTTTGTCCGTAGAAAATTTGGTCTAGATGATCATCGGGAAGAGTTTTTTTCCTTATTTAAAAATTGATTAAATTTAAACATCTAAATAAAAAATCTTTAATAATTTTAGCATTTTGTAGCTAAATTTGGTCGATTTTAGACTCTTTAGAATTGTCTCATTGAGTCAAACATTTGTTATTTAATCCAAATTGGGCCATTGGATCAAAAGTTTTTCTCTATCAAACATTTTAAAATTTTTAATAGTATTTCAAATATGTGCAAATATATTACTTATTGGCCTTTGGTCATGTGATCATGACAAGGTATTTTATTTATAGTCACACCTCTATACAATCACCAAAATAGAGTGTGACCAACTTGTGATTATAGAGAGGTCTGACTGTACATAGATAACCTATTTTTTTACAAGGTAACATATTTAGGTCGCCTAAGTAAAGTTGTTCAGGGCATGAATTTACATATACTTATAATCTTAAAATCAAAAAATATTTGTTTTTGGCAAAGTTGAATTTTCGTTTTGTGCAAAATTAGCAAAATTTTAATTCAATTTTTAAGCTCAAATTTTTTCTTCTCTTCTTATATATTCCTGAAAAATTTAATTTAAAGTTAATAAGTAAGATTTAAAAAAATCTTAGCTCAAAGTTATATAGTAAATTCATATGTTTTTTTAAAAATTTTAATTACAGATAACAATAAAAGGGACATACATATTCTAGGCCTGATAATAGATTCTTTTAGTACAAAAAATATATTTTATAAAATTATTAGAAAATTATTTATGTTGACTCCATATGATCAGCCAATCTTATTTAAGATTGGTGATCATATAGGGTGTTCCCTTTTAAAAGGGCCCATTTTTACATATATTTTATTTTGAGTTTAACCGTTTGTTTTGATTTTTGGACTGATCTGGGATTAATCAAATTTCATGATTTTAATTGGTTAAATGTAACAGGTGACTATCAGGTAATCTCATGATGTGCTTGGCCTTGGACAACTTTCTTTTACATTATCTCTATTTTTTATTATACAAATCGACTTTCATTTATAATTTAAAAATGTCAATCATGTCAAAATTTATATGAATCTAACGAAAACTCAATTTTCAAAAAAATGTAAAAATGGGCCCTTTTAAAAGGGAACACCCCATATATTAGCTTGTCTCTAAAGTAGATTTGAATTTAGATCAATCTACAAGTAAATCTAGATTTTTTTTTTATTATTTTAGTTTTATTTTTCATTCACCCTAATGCTTTTTTGGATTTTTTTTAGGAAAGTAAATTTTTTTTCTTTTTTTGTTTTTTTCCTCTTAGGTGAGACTCGCCAAATACAACCTTTTTGATTTTATTATACTACTATAAAAATAGTATAAACTCATTATACAAAGAATAATACAGCATAGGCATCATCTGATTTAGCTAGACTAAACCAAATGCGAATCGCTGCACGGTATCTCAGGAGACACCGACTAGTCCATTAGCCTCGCTCCACTATACAAGGGCATTTCCCGGAGGAAATATCCTTGAAAGTGGGAGGAAAAAACTAAACAACTAAAGAGCAAAATATGTATAAAAGGAGGTAAAAAAGAAAATGAAAAAACAAAAAAAATGAAAAAAACAAATGATAGAAAAAAGAAAAAAGAAAAAAGAAAAGCAAGGCCTCAAGTCAATTAAGCCCCAGCACCAAGTAGACTATTTAAAAATTACATGATACTAAGAAAAGTAGTCTCTACTCTAACTAAACTCAATTTATCATATATAGACGAAAAACTATTACTAAAAAAATGGCCTCTAACCTAAAAAACTGTAGAAATAGGTATGTAAAAGAAACTACAGCTATAAGAACATTCTAGAACGAAATTTTGATACAAGGTTTCCTCAAACACGTGTCATTGTTGTTTATTCCGAAAGGCCGAAATCCACTTGTGACTTCATTCCAATATGATAGCCGCATTTTCCAATTGGGGGAGGTAAACATTGTCAATCTTTTGAAGGGGTAAACCAAAATGCCCACTTTGTCAAAATTTTGAAAAAGACCAAAGGGACGAGGAAAGTACCAAGAGGTTCAACTTGTTTAGTGGGTTTGAAACCATGTAAGTTTTGTAGTCCACAGAAAAATATGCAGCTTTCATAAAGTTCAAAACTGTTTGAGCTTAATGACAAAGACTTCCGGTTACTTAGTAACTAACTACTATTCGATAGTTTTTGTGTTTTACTCCAGGGAGACCTATTCCAAGACTTCTTTTTCAGCTCTTTTTCAGTTGCCCCGAGTAGAACTCTTGTTCCTGAATACTCCAAAAGAAGTTTTGTAGTAAGAGGTTGCATATTATCTATAGATTTTTACAGTTCAGTTGTCGTGGAAAAGTTGGTCCAGATGATCGTTGGAAAGAGNTTATGGTACTAACTTTTTTTTTAGATACTTTTTTTCTTGAAGTCATTATCCTTGGAGTTGTGTTCTTGAAGTCATCGAGTTGTCATTTTTGAAGTTGTTATTTTTGGAATCGTTTTTTTAGAGTCGTCGTTCTTGGAGTCATAGTTTTTGGAGTCATTATTCTTGGAGTCTTCATTTTTAGAAGTTATCGTTTTTGGAGTCATCATTTTTGAAGTTATTATTTTTGGAATTGTAGTAGGAGTCAAGAATTTTGTCAGGTTAAGGGTTTTTTCTAGTTAGTTTTTTTTTTTGTTATGGGTACTAACTTCTTTCTTTTTTTAGGTGTTTTTTTCTTAGGGTCATTGTTCTTGGAGTTATTCTTTAAGTCGCTGTTCTTGGAATTGTTATAATAGAAGTTAAGACCTTTGTCGATTTAAATATTTTTTTTTACTATTTGTTTTTTTGTTACAGGTACTACTTTTCTTTTTTTTTAGGTGCTTCTTTTCTTGGAGTCATCATAATAGTGGGAGTTGAAATCTTTGTCGGTTAAGTGGTTTTTTTTACTAGTTTGTTTTTTTTTGTTACAGATACTAACTTCTTTTTTTTAAATGCTTCTTTCCTTGAAGTTGTCATTTTTGGAGTCATTATTTATGGAGTCATCATTTTTGGAGTTGTCATTCTTGGAGTTGTCATTCTTGGAGTCATCATTCTTGGAGTTGATTTGGAGTATCATTCTTGGGAGAAAGTGGTACTTTTGGCGTCTTCATTTTGTTTCTATGGGAAATTGGTTGATCTGTTATGGGTATGTGGGCTTAACAAAATATTTTTTTAGATTAGATTTTTTTTATATAAATAAAGTACGAAGTTGGCACCAGATAATATTTGTATATGTATTGTTATGTATCGTTATGTATCATTAATTTTTTTTAAAAAAAAAATAAAAAAGTTTCAGTTGTACCCAGTAGTGATAAATAGATAGATTCACTCTTTTTTTTTTTTTAATTGGTAGTTTCATTATGCAATATTTTTAAATAATCGATCAATCAAAATAGGTCCCATGAGTCATGTGTTCAACCAATTTGCTCTTTGCAAATCAGTCATTATGTGATTTACATGATCAGTTTTGATTGGTTGATCATAGGGTCGCTATAAACTAACGCCCTAAAAAATTATCCAATTTTTATGAAATTTTTGAGATAAGTAGAACATATAATAATAAATAAAATGTCTTATTAATGAAGGTTTATTTATTTAATAAAAAAATTGCTACCAATTTATCTAAGTTTTTTTTTTAGTTTTTTAAAAATTTGAACTTTTATTGTTTGTAACTTGTGATATAGTAATTAGAATAAAATAATTCTGATATTATTTGATTTTGATTAATGGATCATGAGATATCATGTATGTCCCATAATTGATACATGTATAATAATTTGTTGATTTTTTAGCTTTTATTTTAATTTGCAATTTTATATAATCTAGTGACTAGAATCAACTGATTTTGGTATTTTCAATTCATCTTAATGTAAAGAATCAAGTAATAACAAAAATAGTCGATTCTGACCATTAGATCACGTGATAACAGCTATAAAAGTTACCTACTTATAATTTTAAACTAAAATAAATTACTTTTAAAAAATATTTGCTTTTAAGAATATTATCAAATTATTTAATACTTGTTATACATACTTGGTATAATAAAATTAATATAGGGTACTGCTATTTACACTATGGTTTTTGCTATTTGCACTATTGTTTTTGTATAATATTAGATCATTAATCAACTTTTTCTATTTGCACTATGGTAATATATGTTGCACCAATAAAAACTCCTCTTTTTCTGTAAATTAACAACATATAAAAAATTTTTTCACAATTTTTGTGTAATGTTAAAACTTTTTTAATTGATAATCTGCCTGTCAACTGGAGAATAGAAAATGTGGCATTCTTCTATTTAAAATATTTTTTTATTAAGTTAACGATACATGTCCACTTATTGAAAGTTGTAAAGCTCGTCGAGATGCATCTAACGGTGGTTAGATTATCCAAATTGGCCTAGCAGATAGCGAGATATCGTCGAAAAATGATTGGCTGACTATATAAAAATTCACTAAAAATTTGTATCAGAAATTACATATGAAAATCACAATAGGCGAAATGTGGCGTGCTTTTATCTAAAACTTTTTTCTTACTAAGTTAACAATACATGCCCACTAAAGCATGGCGGACATTTGTTTTAATTGGTCAAAAAATGTAAACAAATAAACAATAAGTCCAAATTTGGCAGATAGCATTTTGTGTAACAGGTAACAGTTTGGAATAATGAAGATCGATTCTAGAATGATCTGTAAAATTTTATTGGCTTATAGTCATACTTTTTTGACATGAAATTTGAGTAGAAAATTAACTGTAATCGGTTTTATTCAGCAGGTAATTTCTGAGCTTATACTTCTTGGTTTCTTGAGTTTCTACACTTTTACTAATATCATATTTTAAATGTTACAGAGACAGTAGTATTCCAGTATTCTTGAGAATAAGAGATGCACAAATGTTCTACCGGAAGAATTTCTCCAAGCATTAGAACAAAAAAAAAAATACTGGCAGATACATATTGTAAAACACCATTGGTTTCTTTGAATCTTGACTGGATTAAATTGTAACTATGATATTGAATATAATCGTGGATATACACAGTCACGTATATCTATATATAAAGTTGAGCTTAAAACGCTTAAAACATTAACTAGAACATCAAATTTATTATATATGTTAAATGAAGTAAGATGAAACGCATTTAAAATATTGTATTTAAAATTGTATTTTAATTCACATTTATATATTTAATAGTTTACAGATTATATAATGTTAGAGAATAGTGAAAGTTGGAATAGTAAATGCACAAATTGCAACTGATATAACACGGTTTATGCTTGGTGCCAAACATGTGATCCTCTGAAAACAACACAAGGTGGACGAGTGGAAATAAAAATGTCGACGATTGCATTTAAGAACTACAACTTAATGCTACAAACTATGAAGACATAATCGA
This sequence comes from Gigaspora rosea, assembly GCA_003550325.1. Taxonomy (NCBI): domain Eukaryota; kingdom Fungi; phylum Glomeromycota; class Glomeromycetes; order Diversisporales; family Gigasporaceae; genus Gigaspora; species Gigaspora rosea. The sequence goes on from QKWP01001375.1 coordinate 106,647, forward strand.
ATGGATTCCTTTTAGTAGATTAGATAATATTCAAAATATTGATGAAAAGATTTAGCAGTCATGTACTATACGGTTAATACAACATATTACTGAGCCCACACAGTAAATGTAATCTATCATGTAGAGTAAAACTTAAAATATTGCATAAATCTAAAAATTTGTTAGAGGTTCTCTGCAAAGTAAGTTAAAATTTTTCATTGTTTATTAGAACAATTTTTTTTATTTATAAGTTTAAAGATCTCATACAATCAATTGATAGTAACCCTAAAGTCTATGGACTAACTCAAGATACTTTAACAGACGAGTATATATTAGTTTCTGATTTTAAAAAATATAATGGTTTTGGAGAATGTGTAGTTGCAACCGATATAACACTTGGTGTCAATCATGTAACCCTAAGAAGACAAGTGGTAATAAAGATGTCAATAATTGTATTAAAAAATTTCAACTCAAAGCTGCATGATATGAAGATGTAATTGAATAGATTCCTTTTAATAGATTAATAATGTTTAAAAGATTGGTGGAGTATTTGACTTAGTGGACAATTTCACAATCACATACACAATCATGTATAGTTGCACTTAAAACATTATTCGGTTCACAAGAGAATTTTTTAAGAAAAGTTAAATAAATTAATACTATAAAATTTGTTGAATTGTCTAGTTTAAAAGTTCCACAGAATTTAGTTTAATGGGTAGTAATTTTAAAGTGTATTAAATTCATATAAAAACTGATATTTAATATTTTAAGATATATAAACTTATTATCTAGATGTTAAATCGCCTGGAAATTTTCACTAGTTATTTATATAAAGCCAAAGAATAAGGCTATGTTTTTAATTTTTTCTATCAAATATGTGTTCTAAGCATTCGTCTTATAGAATACTTGAAAATTCATTAATTTGAACGAAAAAAATTATTTAATTGAATTTAATTATAATAAAGTAAATGACTTATATTCGTTCCAATTCCATGTTCCAATGCTATTTGCTCTACTGCATTCCCAATCACTGCTGATTTTTGATAATGAATGAATACATTATGTTGATTCTTTTCAACCATTTACTATAATGATGACAACTTGCAAGAACAAATTGGAGTCATAGATTGATTTAATCATGTAAATTGATTAATATTGCTAACATAGTTTTGATTGATTAATCCGGGTGATACCCCAACCTGAAGACCAATCCAAATATACTGTGACCATTTGAAGGGAAAGCAGTTACGGATTGTGTAATTTTTATATTAAGTCTTACAGGGGTGGGAGCCGGACTAAAAATTTCTATAAGCTATAAGGTCTTTTATTCCGTTCCACTCTGCTCTAGCCTATACGTTTTACTTACTTGAATACTTATAATCTCATTATTAACAATTATGCTTTTAAAAGATCAAGTAAGAAACTACATTTTTCCTACTAAATTGCAAGAAAAAGATCAAAAAAAAGATTAGTATCTTTCAGAGCTTAAAGACAACGATCTTGACGATTAAGGAATTCCAAGTTTTTGCACCACAAGAATTTCAATATGCTCTAATAAGGAATGCTATACTTCTCTCTTTATAGTGCTTGTTCTTATTGTGGAATTATAAAAAAGCTAGTGTACGTTGCTGTATTAGTAATTCCTCTGTGCATTCTAGCGTTCTACATTAGAGATTTGTAGTATTTTTATTCTAATACTCTGAGCCGTAAGCATACAAATAGAAACTTTATTTGCACTCATACCTAATAGCACAGGGCAATTACTAATGCGGTAATGCACCCTTATGATTCACTTTTCTTGTTTTCTTGTTCTAAAGATATGATATAGACGTTAACATATAATAATGAGAAAATAAAACAAAACAAATAAAACATAAATTTACTATTACCAAGTATAAGCATATTATTTATAGTATATAATTTGAATCATCTATTTTTTTATCACTTTGCTTTTACAATATCCGATTCCAATTATTCTATTAAGAAAATGGAATTAAAAGGTTATAACAAATCATAACAAAGGTTTACTTTGTAATTACATAATTCGGCTCTTTCCCGTTTAATTCTGCTTTAATAAAATTGCTATTACTACAATTCATAAACCTCCTCTTAGTCGTTATCACTCTTGTCATCCCAATCTCTTTTTGTTCCTCCTCCTCTGCTCCTGCCTCATTTTCTAAATCGTTTGGATGCTTACAAACTTTTAATTGCATTTGCATGCATTCCCCAATTCCTCAAGGTCAAATTCATTAGCAGTAATTAAAAGATCAAGGATTGTAGATGCATCAACTTTATTGAATAAGATGATATGATACCACTATAATAAATATATCTATTTGAGTTAAAAAAAATTTTGTTTAAGTTAGTTTTAAAAATTTTATGATAATACCATAATAATATACTTAATAATAATTTCAAAAGTAGTAATAGAAATATTTAAAAACATCGAAAGTTCAAAATTATCGAATGAACTTTAAATATTTGATAGTTTTGTAAATTCTTAAGCTAAAAAATATATATGATTTTGTCTAAACAGTTAGAATTGTAGAATTAAATATTGACAAGAGCTGGAGTTCGTTGCAGTTTTGAGGCCAGTACCCAGCCTTCATTTTCACTAGATTTTGTCTACTGTTGAACCCCAACCCTTGTTTTTAGTAGATTTATTTAAACCTTCTGATTTGCGACCTTTACTTTCTTTCCAGTCCTTATTCTTTGATAAATTCTTCGGTGGCTCACCCCAGTCTTTTTCTTCCTCAGCCTGTTTAGGGTTGAATATGAACAATATGGTTCATTGGACATTTATCCATATTGACAGTTGGCTGTCTAGGAGTTTAGCTCAGCCTTATTTTCAGGAGGAAGATCAGGCGTTGAGTTTTTGTTTGTAGAAGGAGCGATATTTTTTTTGCCTATTCTTTTTTACCAACTTTTTTGGCTTGATTAATGAAGCGGTCTAATTCAGAAAAATCTTCCTCTACTAGCACAAACATGCCCCAATGATTACTAGAAACTCATACCTATTTTTGTGTTCGTCTAACTCCATTGTTTTCAAAAATTCTGCCAAATCCCATTCTTGGCTAAAGACAACTTGCCTTTTGTTGACTTATTGAACTTATTGAAATTTGCTTTAATAATTTTTTTGTCAAACTTTGCTGAGCATGCGAAACTTATTTGCCATAGCCTTAACTTTAGTAGGAACTTCTAAAATTCAAAACCTTCATTGTAATGGATTGCCTGCTTGTGCCAAACAAATGCTATACTCTGTTTTCTTTTGTCTCTTAAAAAGTATTAGGTGGCAGATTATATAGTTGCACACTTTTCTAGTACATTCGCCATTGCCGAAATTGTTGTCATTTTATGCCAATTTAGTTAATTTTGGATCAGAATTTGCTTTTCGATCTACCCAGTCAATTGGCTCACATTTCTGTAGTTTCCTTTTAACGTATTTAAATGTTAGTAATATATTTTTTGTCTTTAGAAAAAAGGCAACACACGGTACTAGAACTTCTATTAACTCGAGTCATTGTATTTTTTGCTGATTTATTATTAATAATAAGTACCAATTAACTCATTCGTACATACCGTATTACCATATTTGATCTATACTGATCTTTTTTTATAGAAGACGTGCAAAGGGTTGAAGAACACTATAATATTGTTTAAAAAATTTTTATTATATAAAACTACAAGTTGTCAATTGACGATATGGTTTTTTATAGTAATGGTTACTTTAAAAATTTTTTTATATTGTGTAACCTAGTGATCTTCAAGCCAATCAAATCGAAAGTCCACCATGCTGCCCACTAATTAAAAGTTGTAGAGCTCGTCGAGACACATATAATGGTGGTTAGCTCATCCAAATCGGCCTAGTAGATAGCAAGATATCACCAAAAATGATTGGATGACTATATAAAATCTCTATATAAACAAGCATTGTTTATATAGAGATTTTATATAGTCAGCCAATCATTTTTTGATAATATCTTGCTGTCTACTAGCCCGATTTGGATGAACTAACTACCTTTAAATGCATCTCAACGAGCTCTACAACTTTTAATTAGTGGGCATATATTGTTAACTTAGTAAGAAAAAAGTTTTAGATAAAAGCACGCCACATTTCGCCTATAGTGATTTTCATATGTGATTTTTGTTACAGATTTTTATATAGAGGCCAATCATTTTCAATTATATCTTGCCATCCACTGGGCAAATTTGGATGACTAACTACTGTTAGATGCGTCTCGACGAGCTCTACAATTTTCAATTAGTGGACATGTATTGTTAACTTGGTAAGAAAAATATTTTAGATGGAAGAACGCCATATTTTGCCTGTTTTTCAGTTGACAGGAGATTATCAAATAATGTTGCACCTAGTGAATTGACCGTCTAAAAATTCTTCACTCAGGTCATGCAATGGGTGGACAATGTGCCACCCGGGTGAAACAGGTCAGTCCAAAAAAAGACACCACCTGGATCACCCGACAAGTGACCCGACGGGTGATCCGTCGGGTTACCTGGGTCAATTAAAAAAAACTTAGGTAGTCAATATGACTAGTGATTTGACCTGAGTGGGTGTAACCTATAGTTAGTGATAGAATTAATTTTACAAATTAATACGGTTACGGCATTGCGTATTTTTTGCCATAATTGCTGTGAGTCGTAAAGCCGTAAAGCCGTAATGCCGTAAATCCGTAATGCCATAAAGCCATAATGCTGTAATACCGTAATGTCATAATGCAGAAATACTATTTGCTATAATACCGTTTATTAAAATTCTGTACTGCATTATGGTTTTCTTTAAATAGTATACTATTAAGTATTTTTCGAAATTGATTCTGTCGACTTTATTGATTTTGTACACTATGAATAAAGGGGTTTGTAGGTCTAGGTTTTATTTTGACTTAAGGGTAGGGTGAACATAGATCATTTTTCATATGATCTACGTGGTATATTAAAATTTTATATAGTAAATAAAAAAATGCTTCCGATAAATTTTTTAAGATCTTGACCAATTTGTATAAAATTTATATCATAGGTAGTTTTAAATAGTTTGTTTATAATAATGAAGATGCGCAATATCTATTGCTTTAAAAAAAATTAACTTTACATATGAGGTGAGATCAATGGAAATGGGACAAATTTTTATAAATTTGTCCCATTTCTATTGATGTCCCCCTATATAATTAAATTTTTGTAGGACGTTATATGATTTTTGTAGGTTGTACAAAGAATTGATTGGTAAGATCATATGATGTTTACATGTAAATCATATGATATCATATAAATTGGTTACACAAAGTTGATCTACAATCGATTTTATATGAAATTGGAAATTTGTACACCCTACTCTTAAATGTTGTGATTTATTTTTTTGGCCAATTAGACCAGTCTATAAATCATTGTTTGAGAACGTCTTTAGCGAGCTAATTGATCGGAAATGACATAATTGTTAACAGCATTTATGTCTTATATATGCATACATACTTACATGTTTACAATTTATTATAACTGCTGCAGAATACACTTTAAATAACTTTTATGTTACCGATTAATTAATATAAATAAAATGATTTTATAGCAAATAACAACATATTCATCAGTTTCCAGTTTGGAGTAACTTAATTACTTAATTATAATATTATACCGGTAATATTATACTGTAGTTACGGTATCGCAATATTGTATTATTGCGACACTATAGCATTACAGATTACAGAATTGCAGCATTGCGACATTATAACATTACGGCATTATGGCATTATGAAAATTTTCGGAATCTTAATTCTGCATACTATCCAACACCAGTAGCCAATCAAATTTATAGAATATCACATGAGTTTCTCTTAGAAATTTGGTTTAATTTGTATAATCAATATAAATTTCATTAATTTGTATCGGGGTTCTGCCCATAGGTGACCCGTGGGTTGACCCATGGGTCACCCGTGGGTCAACTCACAGGTCACCCGTGGGTTGACCCACCCATTCTAAACCGGGCTGTTACAACTTGACCCGGCTGAACCACTCACCTGCAGGTGACCCGGGTGACACCCACCCAGCAGTAAAAAAGATTTGAAATTTTTTTTTTGTTCTTTGGGAACATAAAATATTAAATTTATGTTCTCAAAAAAATTTTTAATGTTCCTATAGCTAAATTCTCTCTTTCTCTCTCTCTCTCTCTCTCTTTCTCTCTCTCTCTTTCTTTCTCTCTCTCTCTCTCTCTCTCTCTTTTTCTCTCACACTCTCTCTTACACTCCCACACTCTCACTCCTCACTCCCTCTCTTTCTCTCTTTCTCTCTCTCTCTCCCTCTCTCACTCTCTCATATCGGCCGATTTGGTTTGACCCCAAAATTAGCCAATCATGATTGAGAATTATTTGCCGTAAAAATTTATTACAAGAAGAGTTTTTACAAAAAAGGGTCTTTTAAATTCACTTTGAAGTCATAATTAAGTGTAGAATATTGCTATATCTACATGTTTTATTATTAGCTAAAAGTAGATTAAAAAGGCTGTTTTCCTGTAAAATTACTTCCGGATTTGCTCTTACCCATTATACAACCGATCGTTCAAATGACAAACCGATTGTTCACTACCCGAAAATCCCTGAGCACTTCAACAACTAGTGATAGTGCTTTCTTTTACGGCTTAGTGTAGTTGTTTTTTTAGTATTTATTGCTTGTCTATTTCATATAAAGGCTAAAAAGCTTTTTTTATTGAATGTTTCATTTGTTATTCTTCACGTCATTTAATGGCAAAATCCATGTAACCGTTTATCGAAAAAAGACCCCTAAAAATCAAATCGGTGGATATGTTACTCTCACTTTCTCACTCTCTCTCACTCTCTCTCTTATACAAAAAACTATCTCTATAGGAAATACAAATTATAACTTTTATGTTCCCACTTTGTTCCTAATAGGGAACATAAATTCTAAATTTAGTGTTCCTAAATTTTTTAAAAGTTCCTGGGAACACTGGGAACATCAAATTTTTAACACTGCCACCCAGGTCAAAACACTAATTGCACCAATAAAAACTTAGCTTTTTTGTAGATTAACAACAAGTAGGAGAGCAGAATAAGATTTTCACAATTTTCATATAATCTTGGAACTAGTTAGAATATTCAGTAGGTCTGCTAATCTAATTTTATAATGTGTGCCAACCCTAATCCATTTTATAATGCGGGCCAACCCTTACCCTAATTTCTTAAGGCCTTAACATAATGCGGGCCAAAATTTCACAATTTTGTGTAATTTTGAGCTATTTTTATATTGCACCAAAAAAAACTCAACTTTTTTTGTAAATTAACGACATGTAGAGGTGCAGGATAAGATTTTGCAATTTTTGTGTAACCTTAGAACTGGTTAGAATATTCTAGTAGGCCTGCTAATCTAATTTTATAATGTGAGCAACCCTAACTCTACTTTTATAATGCGGGCCAACTCTTACTCTAATTTCTTAAGGTCTTAACATAATGCGGGCCAAAATTTTACAATTTTGTATAACCTTAGGCTATTTTAATATTGCACAAATAAAAACTTGCCTTTTTTGTAGATTAACAACATATAGTAGTGCCGAATAAGATTTTTGCAATTTTTGTGTAATCTCGGACTATTTAATGTTGCACCAATAAAAAACTTGACTTTTTTTGTAGATTAACAATATATAGGAGTGCAAAATAAGAAATTTTTAAATGTTAAAAGCAAGGTCTCACCTTAATATTTAAAAAAATTTTTTTAAATGTTTGTATAACTATCCTATCCCTTAGATTGTAACACAGGCAAATTTGACTGCGTATTTTAAAATTTTTAATAAAATTTTAAATATTGATTTTAGCCATATCTTTTCTAAGTAAAAAATATTCTTTAAGTTTTGTTTTAGTAACTTTGTTATAAAATTTTTTTAAAATCATTAGAAAACTTTAATATAATAAATGTTTAAAGTTCTTGTATTGGCATTTTTACTATTAAAATTTTTCTTTAGATTTTTTCAAATTTTATATGTTCCCGTCTATAAAAAAAATCTTTACTTCTAATACAAGTCTTAATTTTTACAAGTAAATCATTAAAGTTGCAATAATGAAAGTTGTTATCCTTTATATAAACTACAATATTGTCTTAAGAACTATAATTCTAAAACTAAAACTAAATAAGATCGCAGAAAAATTGTAATAAAATTTTTTAAAAAATTTTTTCTTAAAATTATCTATTTTCAGCTTATATGTAACTATAATTTATTTTCTTATAATATAAAAACTAATTTTGCAAAAAAGTAATCCTTATTTTCAAATATAATTGTACGAAGTTTTATTTAATTATTTTAGTATTTTAAAAAAGTAAATCAGAGCTAAAAAAGTGCAAAAACACAGGCAAATTTGCCTGTGTTCTACTACAATCTAAGGGATAGTACAAATATAAAAGGTTGATTAATGATTTAATGTTACATGAAATCCATGGTGCAAATAGCAAAAACCAAGCAGTACCCTTAATATATTTTTTAAAACATTTATTTTTTCATTATGAGCTTAGTACAAAATATACAAAATAATAAAAAACAACTATATATAATATTGAAGATTCTTTGAATACATTTTTAATATAGCTATTTATCTAATATGTGAAACAGTAAATAAAAATTTTGTTATGCATTTTATACCTTAAAAAATAATAAGCTGCTGCATATAATTATGTCAAGTCTGTTATAAAACAGTTTACTCTTATATCTAATTACTTTGTCTTATCAAAAAGTGTATAAATTTTGAAAACTTATTTTTTATTTGCTATTGTCTTTTAGCAATACTAATATTTTTTACCTCCAAATTTTTTTCCAAAAGATACAATATTGCTTCAATGACTATAATTCAGTTTTGTCTATATAGGCAAGTTTTTTTATTGTATAAGTTTTATTAGTTGCTTAGTTAAAATATAATTACAAAGTGACTTTTGGTCTGGTAATTTTAAATATTGAGAAATAAAATAAATAATTTTTTAATTTTAGGGTTTTCAACCTATCAAAATGCAAATATAGCTAAAATTGTGGTATAAAGTATAAGGTGTTTGGATTTGAAAACTTCAAAGGCATGAATTGAACAATCAAAATATTGAGTTAATGTTGTTTGTTTTTTGAGAAGTTAAATTATTTTTATATTTTTTTATTATCAGTATAGAACTGTTTGTTTGATAATAATAAAGCTAAATTAATAATATTTAGCATTTTTTTAAATAAATACTTTTGAATAAAATAAGAATAGTCTTTAAAACAGTTGGTACAATAGCAAAATTTTCATAGTTTCATATTATAAAGCAACTTTTTTCCCAACTGTTTCTATACAGGTATAGCAAATAATTTTCTGGTTACTTTTAATTACTTATTTATTAGATATGATATAAAAATATTTACTAAGTGAATATGGTCAATTATGCTGCATATTTTATATGATAAAAGTTTAGATAAAAATAAATAACAAAGATAATGAAGATATAAGAATTGTTATATGGGGTGAGTCAGTAGAAAAGAAACAAATCATTTTTAGTAAAATTTTTTTAATTTTTAAATTAAAATATCTTAATAACTATTTAATCAAATTTGCTAAAAAATTTTTTTATTTTAATCTTGAAAATATATAGAATTAAAATAAAAAAAAAATTATTAAAATTATTAAGATAGTTATTAAAATATTTAAGCTTAAAGTCAAGAAAACTTTTACTTAGAAAAAATTTGTCCCTTTTTTACTGACTCACTCCTATATGACGTATCATTGATTAATAGTTAGTATTGTAGGCAAAAAAATTTTACCACATTGCTAAATTCAAGAAAGTTTATTTAATCTAATAATTAAAGTTTTTTAATAAAGGTGCAAGGCGTAATAAGCAAGAATATTATTTAATATTTGATAATTTAATGAATAACAAATAAAAAAAAGGACTTCCTATTGTTATCAAATTATCAATAACTGATTTCAATTTTATTTTTATGCCTTTATATTTTTACAAATTTATCTAATAGTTTTCATTTTATCTAATTTACTTCTTGAAATACAAGAAGATTCATAGTTATTGGGCTTTTTTATACTTGATTTGTTTGATATTAATTCTTTTTTTTTTTTTGCATGAAATCAAAGAGGCATCTGAAATTTATTACTTTGATTTTCATTGTTTTAGTTTTATTATTTTTTTCGCTCATTATTACATGTGCATCTAATAAGTGTAATAGATTTTGACCACTTAGGTGATATACAGTCTTGGGGCCAAGTACCGTATTTAGGTACAACAGCTTTTCAAGTTAATGAAGTGTATAAGTATGGAAATCAGAAGTTATAACTTCTTTTGTTATATCAATTGTGTTCGCATCTCAAATATACAATTGAAATAAGTTATACGAACTAATAAATAAATAAATTAAAAACAAAATTAAATGTCAGTAAAAAAACTTAAATTAAATATAACTTAAGAGATAAATTTATTGTAATACATTAAAATTTTTTTAATTGAATGGTCTGTTGTATAAAATCATAAGTGCATAAATATATCTTTAAAAATTAATATTAAATATATTACACATTGCAAAACTGCCCTATGTAAAATAATGGACTTGTTCTAAGCCAATTAAAATTGTGCTTTATAGAAGGTGTTATGTGCAAAAATTTTTATTATTATTTTAATTATTATTTTTATTAGTTGTTTTATTTTTTTCTTTTTGGTTAGTATTATGCATATTATTATTATATTGTCTAATTGTTTCATTAGTGGAAAAGAGGTATTGTAATACAGTGGGTTGATATGATCCCCAATCAACTGATTTGATCCACGATTGTCTGATTAAATCCCCGGTCAACTGATTGGATCCCCAATTAACTGATTTGATCTACAATCAACTAATTAAATCTTCGGTCGACTGATTGGATCCCCTAATGAGTAATGTAAACTACTAGCAGAAGTAATATAGATCAAGAAATATAAATAGGCTGGGTTTCTGTATGTATAAAAAATTAATTATTGCTTGCAGTCGATTGCAGTTGGATTGCATAGTACTGAAGTATAATTCAATATATTAAATGTGGTAAAAATTAAATAATAAAAGAAAACCTAACCAATTTGACCCCTATTTCTGTATAAAGTTTTACTATATACTCTGCTATATAACATACTACTTATTTTATACTACACGTGATATAACCCTGCCATAATAAATTTTCTTTCTGAAATTAACCTAATTTTGTTCACAATCGATGCTAAACTGGGCTTGAAAATTGAAGCTCTCCCACTTAACGGTAACATTTGGTGCTAATTGTGTGGACTCTAAACCACATTTCTAAGGATTTAGGATTCAAAAAATTAAAAATTAATTGATAATCTACCTGTCAACTGGAGAATAGGCAAAATGTAGCATTCTTTTGTTTAAATTTTTTTTACTAAGGGGAGCGCCATTTATTAGGTGATTAGGGTCTACTAAGTAACTACCCCCCTACCCCACCTGATAATAAATACTGCAATTTGATTGGCTAAAATTTTTTAAAATTTTAAAAAAATTTTAAAATTTTATATTAAATAAAATTCGAACCAATGATCCGTTTTGGATGATTTTACTACCAAAATGTTCGTACCAATGAGACGATTCCAACAGCCTAAAATCGTCAAAATCCAATCAATGGATCCCAAGATCGTTATAAATTTGTATTGCTTTAATTATATTAGTTTTGTATATATTAAAAATTATTTTTAAAGTTCTTATAAACTTTAACATTGAATAACTTGTGAACCAGTGATCCATTTTAGATGATTTTACTGCCAAAATACTATCCCAAGATCGTTATAGATTTGTGTTATTTTTAATTAATTTAATATATTTTATATTAATATAACACAAATCTATAACGAT
>QKWP01001375.1:128438-142173 GCA_003550325.1 Gigaspora rosea
TAAGATTTTATAGAATTTTACTAATAAAATTCTATAAAATCTTATGATTCACAAAAATTTACTAATTATTTCTAACTTAATGCACTAAATAAACTTGTACAGAACCTAAAAATACATTAAATCAGCAGGGTTGTTTTTATTTTACTTGAAATTTGGAGAAAAGATGCTTTTTTGATCAAAAATCCAAAATTATGCATCTTTTCTCTAAATTTCAAGTAAAATAAAAACAACCTTGCCGATTTAATGTATTTTTAGGTGCTAAACAAGGTTATTTATTGTGTTTTGTTAGAATTAACTAATAAAAATTTGTGAATTGTAGGATTTTATAGAATTTTACTAATAAAATTCTATAAAATCTTATTATTCACAAAATTTTACCAATTATTTCTAACTTAATGCACTAAGTAAACTTGTTCAGCACCTAAAAATACATTAATTTAGCAGGGTTGTTTTTGTTTTACTTGAAATTTGGAGTTAAAATATTAAAATTTGACTTTTTTGATCAAAAATCCAAAATTGGCATCAAATCTCTAAATTTCAAGTAAAATAAAAACAAATAGCCCGTTTTAATACATTTTTAGGTGCTGGACAAGTTTATTTAGTGCATTTTGTTAGAATTAATTAATAAAAATTTGCGAATTATAAGATTTTTTAGAATTTTATTAATAAAATTCAATAAAATCTTATAATTCATAAAATTTTACTAATTAATTCTTACAAAATGCACTAAGTAAACTTGTTTAGCGCCAAAAATACATATAATTATGTTCAGACTCAGACCAGTCTGCAGACTTCAGACCAGACCCAGACCAGTCTCAGACTTGACTATAAAGTTTGAATATAAAAGTCTGAGTCCGGTCCAAAAATCAGACCAGACTCAGACTTGACTAAAGTCTGGTTCAAGTCCAGTCCATAGGAGCACTAGTCCAGGTGAAAACTCAGACAAAAAATTAGCCTACTCATACCAAGAGATACTTAGTTTGAATGCACAAGGAAAATCAAATTCACAGATCCTAGAAGTATATTACCAAATAGGATCTGATCTAACGGAAAAAGAATGTTAGCAGAAAGAAATTTAATCTGTATTTCTCCCAAACTAAAGGAAAAGCAGTATAAAAATTTCTAAAAGGGTGTATCAATTATTTTCCACTAGAGGAGAAGAATATTTGTATTTAGTAGAACATATTAATATCATGGTTTTCGAAAAGATGTACAATGAAGACTTCTCGGATAGGTTGTTAGTAGAAGCCAGGCTTCGAAGACAAGGAGAGCTATATTGATTGTTTAATAATTTGACAGAGCTTATCTTTACAAGGAGAAGATAATGTTATATGCAAAAATTTTTTATTATTATTTTAATTTTTATTTTTATTAGTTGTTTATTTATTTTTTTTGGTAGTATTATGTGTATTATTATTATATTGTCTGGTCATTCTATTTGTGGAAAAGGGGTATTGTAACACAATGGGTTGATTGGATCTCCAATTGACTAATTTGATTCACAATCGACTGATTAAATTCCTAGTCAACTGATTGGATCCCCAATCAACTAATTTGATCCACAATCGACTGATTAAATCTCGGGTTGACTGATTGATCCCCTAACGAGTGATAAAAACTACTAGCAGGAGTAATATAAATCAAAAATATAAATAGGCTGGGTTTCTGCATGTATAAAAAATTAATTATTGCTTGCAGTCGATTGCAGTTGAATTGCATAGTACTAAAGTATAATTCAATGTATTAAGTTCAGTAAAAATTAAATAATAAAAAAAAACTTTATCCCATAATAACCAATTTGACTCCTGTTTCTGTATAAAGTTTTACTATATACTCTGCTATGTAACATACTGCTTATTTTATATTATACATGATATAACCATGCTATAGTAAATTTTTTTTCTGGAATCAACCTAATTTTGTTCACGATCGATACTAAACTGGACTTGGAAATCGAAGCTCTCCCACTCAACTGTAACAGAGAACAAATTGGAAATATCCAATATCTAGTAAAAATTCATTATATATATACAATGCCAATAAAAAATTATGGGCCAAGGTTGATCCTAAAAAAACTCGACCTGGTCAACTAGGCCAACCTTTTTGCTAGATTAATTTTTCTGATTAGAATTAGTCTGCATATCTATATCAAGTAGAAAACCATCAGGTCATTCATTGCCAAAATTTTAACAATACTTAATTATTTTGTCTTTTAAAAATTATAGCACATTAGTACTTTATGTCAATTTTTGTCTTTGCAATAGAATATACCAAAACAGTTCTGTTCATTATACTTATTGCTTGTCAATTTATTATCTAAATTAACTTAGTTAATGAATATTTACATCTTTGTAGAAATAGTAAAGTTCCTAGGACCAGAACCTAAGAACCTAGTTTTAGAACCTGGTTCTTAAAAACCAGGTTCCAATTTTGGAACTTAGGTTCTTAGGTTCATAGTAGGTTCTTAGATTCTTAGTTTCTTAGATTTATAATTGATTTTAGATTTTTAGATCGAACCAGGTCCATGAATCAGATTTAGAACTAGGTTTTGAATCAGGTTTTGGAACTTTTTAAGAAATAGATTCTTAGGTTTTTGAAATGGAACCTAAAGGTTCCAAACCAAGAACCAAATCTAAACCAACCTAATCATCCATACATCTCTATAAACTACTATTTGATTTTTGGTCAATTTTTTGACCTGAAATATGCTTTATAAAAAAATCGATTTTAACACATCCTTAATTAGTGATATTAAATGACCAGAATTGACCCAAATAACTCAAATGACCAATGACCAGTTATTAGGTCATTTCAAGAATGAAATGACCTTTGAATTTTATTGGTAGAAATAACAATTAATTAAAACTTGATTAAATTATGAAATTCAAAGTCAACAATAATTCAAAATATTAAATATTTAATACTCACACTAAGATTTGATCAAATTATAATCTTTTTAGTCCATTTACTCCAGTTCTTAAAAGTAATATTTACCTTTAAGGGTAGGTGTATGTAGATCATTTTTCATATGATATACATGGTATTTTAGTTTTTTACATAGTAAATAAAAAATGCTTCTAATGAAACTTTTTAACATTTTAACCAATTTGTAACAAATTTATATATTATATAGTTTGATTCAGTTTGTTTATAATAGTAATATGTTTTACTTTAAAAAATTAACTTCACATATAATTAATATTTCTGAGGCCACTATATGTTTTTCCTGTATAGTACAAAGAATTGCTAATCCTGTTTGGTCGAATTACATAATGTTTATATGATATCATATGATGTGTTGCACAAAGTTGATTTACAATCTATTTTATATAAATTTGGAAATGTGTACACCCTACCCTTAAACAAAAGTCGGGTTGTCCTGTGCTAAATTACTGTGATTGATTTCAGAAACTCTGTGATTACATACTTTAAGAATCTTAACTATCGATTTTAATCCTGTAACCTTATCTTAGAGCCTCATAACATAACCTAAAGCTCTATTCGACCCTAGTTACTCAGACCAAGTCTATTCACGCCTCAATCGAAGCCTTACCATTGTTAGAGTAGTTTAGTTGATTTTAGTTAGTCTTACTAGTGTATAGTTGCAAAACTTATATGGAGAATTGATTTAGCTTCTCACAATGTACATACATAATGAGATTTATGCTGCGTATCAAAAGTATGTTAGGTGTTGTGCAAATTTATAGCAAAAAAAGATTTTAATTAATTAAAATTAAATTAGTAAAAACTTCCTTTTGAAGTCAAATTCATTCGTTTATATACATTTGAATTTGATATATAACACGTTAATATATTGCCTAGCATATTAACATACTTTCTAACACTACTAAGCCCAACGCGTTGACATATTTTACTTATTTGCATGGGTAATACAAACCAAAAAAGGATTTCTAATTTTGTAAATAAACAGGGCGTGATAAAAATTTAGGGTTAGTTCTTAAGGTTAGAGACTAGGATTAGAGTAATGCTTACAATATGTAAGATTTCATTCCTGTCATTTGCATCAAGAGCAATTTAAATATTAGTTTTCACATTTTTATTCTTTTGCACATGTTCAATTTTTTGTCGGGCTAATCTGGAATAGTAAATTTTTGCATTTTTCGATTGGCTATTTCTCTCCAAGAGTTTGTATTACCCGCGAAATAAGTAAATGCACATTGACGTTCTATCTAGAATTTTATAATTCTTGCCTCTTAACACGCATTGTACTAACTAGAGATTAGGCCCGGTTTAAAATTTAATTCCGGGTAACCCGTCCGCTTATTAAACTCTTACTCGGGTAACTACCCGGTTAATCTCAAATAATCCGGCTGACCCGGTTAACCCGGTTAACCCGGTTATGATTATATAAGAATAGACGTTTCACATGATTATAGATAATCTTTAAACCAAAATTGGTTTAAAACATTAATTCGCAGATTCAAATTCGTTTAACGTTAATAAATTCAAATGCATTTTATTTATAAAATGTTAAATACATGTTTGAAAATATAGTCTATACTTAAAAGTTAAGATTAGTGTTCTGACCCGGGTCAGATAATAGTGACCCGACGGGTTAGACATTTAGCCCGGGTCATGAGAGGGAGAGAGAAAAAGAGAGAAAGAGAAGAAGAGAGAAAGAGAGAGAGAGAAAAATAAAGGGAAAGTTTTTTTTTTTTTTTTTTTTTTTTTAGGGATGACCCGGGTTAGAAAATTTCCGACCCAGGCCGGAACACTACATTTAAATGCATAATCTAAAATAAAAGATCTAAGACCTGTCTAAATTAGTCAAATATTTTAATTCGTAGCATTATCATTGCCAAATATGATTTTGACAGAAATTAATATGGCTAAGCTTAGCGGTATATTAGGAAATTCGTCCAATAATATTGTTTCATTATTCTCACGTGATGTATATTTATTTTCTATTCGGGTTACCCGGGTAGCATAACCATAACCCGGTTAAGGAATGCTTATGCGGGTTACCCGGGTAAGCCTTATCCGGGCTTAATCTCTAGTACTAACACATTAATGGGCGATTATATGTCAATCATAAAGTTTATACGAACTTTGACTACTATATCACTACCAATAACCCAAATAACCTTCAAATGACCCCGGCCATTTGCAAATGACCATGGTCATTTGGTCACGAGTCATTTGCAAATGACTCAAAATTCAAATGACCTATAATAACCGGTCATTTCAGGGTCATTTGAGGTCATTTAGAAATTTTTCAAATGACCAGGTCATTTAACATCACTGTCATAAACTAATGTAGATATACCTATAAAATTATATACATGTTCAGATCGTTTAATGTGCTCTTTAGTATAATAAAACCATTTTCACTCCTTTTATTTAAATTAAAGCATAGTTCGGTAACAAAAATAACATTTTTATTATTAAAAAATTCAAAATGGCTCTATTATGTACAATCTCACCCCTAACTGTATAGCAGTACATGCATATAATATCATGTGATCAAGTTTTTTTAGATGGCGATTTAGACATTATTATTATTCGCATTGCTATTATTATGGTATACCGATAACTAAATTTGATTAAACCATAAATTGTAACATGTGTTGTATTAAGTTTAGTGATGATTTTCTCAAAATTATGTGATTTCCCAAAGCCGATGTGAGTTTCCCAAAATTTACATCAGTATACTATAGTAACGTTAATTCTTGGAAGAACTTTTTTCCAAAATATCCAATTGTTTATAAAAATTTGTCGTAATTTAGAAAAAATTTAAATTTGAATATAGTAGGTATGGCGACATAGTGTAGTTGGATTGTTGTTACTCCCAGGAATGTAACCAGGGGAAAGAAAGCAAGGTAGGGGTAAGGGAAGCAACTGAAAAGTAACCAGAAGAAGAACAGGAGAAGTACTGGAGTTGGTGAACTTTGTAAGGGCATGTATTGTGCTACAGATACTAGTAAGAAGGTAGTGGCTTAAGATACAGTCCAGGTTGCGGCAGTAATAAAAAATAGCTTGAGATACGAACCTGGCAGTGGCAGCACTACAGGTACTATTAGTGAACAAGTAAGATGCAAAAAAAAACCAGGTTAAGTATATTAGTAGGACATATAGGATACTCTGGTAGGTTTAGATCGTAGATAAAATAGTTTAAGTTTCAGCAGTAATCCAATACAATATATCTTGGCTATTGTGACAATTGTAACAGATTAAAATGAAATCAGATTAAAATGAAAATTTTCTATTTTTTAAGCAAAATTTTGAAATTTTTTAAGGAACATTTTTTAGGGGTTTTTTTTAGTATTAGGGTTAGGGTTTAGGGTTAGGGTTATTAATAAACAAGTATATGTAGGTTTTATAAGCTTTAAAGGTGAGCAAGAAAGGTTTCTAGTTTCATTTTAATCTGATTTCATTTTAATCTGTGCCAATAATTACTATGCTTAATGAATTGGATTTACCCTTTTTAGTACATTTTAAAAAATGCATTAAAATTTAAAAAAATTAATAGTTTACCGTAAAATCCGGACATGTGTACCCCCCATGTGGTGTACCCCCTGCCAGTTTGAAGCGCTAGTTGGTGATTTATACCCAGGTACATAGGTATTATACATACTATATGTATCATCCCAGGTAGATATAGTAAAACATATTGTCTTAATACGGTGTACCCCCATATAGAGGTACTCCGGGTACTAAATTGAGCAATAGAAATACCTGGGGTACACATGTCCGGATTTTACGGTAATTTTTTTTATATAAAAAAATCCTATAAGTATCCAAAAATTGTTTAGCAGTATTTTTTTTTAAATTAATAATAAATTTTTATAAAAAATTTTTTTTATATCTTGCATTTTTTGTGATTTCTATTGTACTAGATTTCGTACATTTGTAAAGTCAATTATAATTATAATTTATTAATATATTTAGCAAATTAAAATTGTATAGGCTTGTTATAAAAAAAATATTATTATTAGTTATATTATAATAAGGGACTGCTTATTTCCACCATGGAATTTTGCTATTTCCACCATGGTTATACAAAAAGTTTCTATTTTTAGATTTTAATATAATATTGTATATTATAATTTTAATTATCGTCAATTAACCCAACTTGATTTAGGTTATTAAAACAAGACTTGTGTAACATTATATGACATTGGCAGCATGTCGGCCGTCGAGCCTTAAAAAAAGACCTGCCCAGGGCTATTTTTTGACAATTCTAAAAAAGGCAGTAACAAAAAATTATTTTTGTGAAAACAATGCACTGGGCCTTTGTGTAATGTAAGTGCACATGTTGTGTAACCAGTACATGTACTGTGATTGGATAGTTTTAGGGTTTCTAAATTTAGGGTTAGAGTGGGCCGGAATTATATCTAACCCGCTAGAGGCATTATCATGATAGTGCCCACCAGCATTAAGCTTAATGCCAGCCGACCCAGGGTTAGGTTACCAAAATAAGACTTGTGTAGCATTATACAACATTAGCAATGTGTAACAAAAATTATTTTTGCAAAAACAATGCACTGGGCCTTTGTGTAACATAAGTGCATATATTATGTTAAATTCTAAAAATAGAAATTTTGTATAACCATGGTGGAAATAGCAATACCCTATAATAATTATTACTTATATTATAAGCTTTTTTTAAAAATTTTTACAAATTATTACTTTATATAGTAAGCCATATAAGTTTAACTAGAGTTTAAAAAATTTTTTGCTAATTAAATTTTCTAAATTCTTAATCAAAATTATAAATATTTATCTAATTTCAATTACAAAATTTCTTTTAATCCAAAATTAGTATATCTCAAGTTATATTACTTTAAATTTTAAAAATATAAATTGGATAAATTAGTGATATAGTATTTACTAGCAAAAATTTCAAATTTAGATTACTTCTTATATATTAATCTAATCTTAAATAAAATTTTATAATTATAACTAACAAACTTATATTTATAATTTTATTAATAGTTTAAATAAATTTATTTAGTAAAAAATTTTTTTATAATCAAAAATATTTTGTAAAATTACTAGTAAATGTGCTAAAAACACTAGGTTAAACTAGCAAATGCGAATTTAAAAAAAAATGTATAAAATTTAAAAAGCTATATAAAGCTATAAGTTTTTTAAAACAAGTAGCCCATAAGTTAAAATATTATTAAAAAATATTTAATTAAGTAGTTAATTTTAAAAATTAATAGATAATTAAGTTTAATCATGTACTAAATCTAGTACAATGTACTAGATCTAGTACAGGTAAATCCTATCCATTTATAAATAGACTGAGGCATGACCTCATCTTGTAACTGAAAAAAAATTTAAATTCGAATATATTACCTTTATTTAGAAACTAAAATAAAATTTCAAATTGGTTTATTATTCCTTACATTGTACGTATCCTACCAAATAATAATATCTATAACTAGCTACTTTTCTATCCTAAACTATCAATACTATATATCTACAAGACTTAAATCTTAACAAGGTAGGCAGGAAAGAGGCATTGATTAACTTGGTCTAAGAGTTAGAGCTTAAGGTCTTGCTGTGGCGGTTCTGAAATATGATAAGTATTTCCTTTATATATTTCTGGTTTTACTCTCTTTGTTTTTAAATAGGCACTAATTACTATCTTTCTCTTGACTTCAGGTGAAAGTGGTCGATTTCAGTTGTGGACTTTGATCACAGTATCAAAGGACAAGAGCAATCGGGTTGCTGATTGGAGTTGACATAATTTTCTGATCCAGTTTGAGGACAATTCCACGTGTTGGCAGAGTTCAGCAATACCAGGAACAGAGTTTCACAGAAGTGAAACGAAGGGTATGGTTTACAGCCATCTGAAATGATGTACGTCCACAAAATCTCGTATTTGGTTGGTTGGCATGATCATAAATCTTTCCTTTTCTGTTTTAACAGGTATTTTCAGATTGCCTTGTGACCTGCGCATTTTCACAGGTTTATTTCCATAGTGAAATGATAAAGGTGTATATTACATATTGTATATAGATAAAGCTAACGTAGATTTATTTAAAATTATTATTGCTCGATCAGCTACTTTATTTCTATATATGAAACAACATATGGGAATAGGTTCGCTATCCAAACAAGCTATAGCGTTACATACCCGAAACTCAATACCTATAACAAAGCCTCTAGTTTATGAAAAATTGACTGAACCTGTACCAATCATTTTCCAAACCTTTCAGACGCTGACTTTTTGGTTCCAAAATTCCCTAAACCCCAAGGTCCCACTACACCCTGCCTACTACATGAAACCGCAACAAAGGCAAGATAGCTAACATACGTATATAGATAAAAAGAGAATCAGGCGTCATCTTGCAGTATCTATTTCAGTTGCTTGCACTGCCACTGCAGCTATGGAGCCTTACTGTTCACTAATAAGGACCTTGCACTGCCACTGCAGCCGCGGAGCCTACCTATTCATTAATAAGGTCCTTGCATCATTACAGTCCCGGAGCCTAAATATTCACTAATAAACTCCTTGCACTGCCACTGCAGCCGCAGATCCTAACTTACACTAATAAGGTCCTTGCACTGCTGCTGTAGCCGTGGAGCCTAAATATTTACTAATAAGGTCCTTGCACTGCCACTGCAACCGCGGATCCTAACTTACCACTAATAAGGTCCTTGCACTGCCACTGCAGCCGCGGAGCCTAAATATTCACTAATAAGGTCCTTGCACTGCCACTGCAGCCATGGAGCCTAAATATTCACTAACAAGGCCCTTGCACTGCTGCGGAGCCTAACTGTTCACTAATTAGATCATTGCACTGCCACTCTAGCCGCAGAGTCTAACTATTCATTAATAAGGTCCTTGCACTGCCACTGCAGCCGCGGAGTCTAACTGGTCACTAATAAGGGTCGCTGCACTGCCCCTGCAGCTGTGGAACCCAAAAATTGCTACTGATGGTCCTTTCACTGCCATTAGCCATGAAGCCAAAAAAAAACAGACTACAAATATCTACTATAGCTGTGACTGATACTACTAATACTTGCAGTCCACTTAAAAATAGGGAGGGTGGGCGGGAGATAGAGCCAGCTTTTACCAAGGCGAGCGATAGCAAAACCAAAGACAACTTCATTCCTTAACATCCGCATGCGCACAGCCACCCATTTATACACTTAGCCATACTTTAATATGTTCTATTTACCGATATTCATAGAAACCTAATTTGCTAAAATCATACGATATTACAACAAACAAAACTGCCCCATTAAACAATAAGCCTCAACCAAGCACTGAACTAACTATAAATGACAAACATTTATATGATCCGCAATAATGACCGCTCCGTTACTTTGTTGACGAGCTTAACAGGTTATACCAGTATGATTACATGAAATGTGGAGGGATGGTTCTGTTCAACTTTTTGGAGCGCTATATTTTTTCCTGTTTAGAAGGTATTATGGTTCTCTTTTTTTCCGTTTATGGTATAGTTCATGATTTTTAGAACATATTCGACATGTAATTAAATTACATAGCAAATATGTTCTAAAAATCTTGAACTATACCACAAATGGAAAAAAGAGATAACCATAATACCTTCTAAACAGGAAAAACTATAGCGCACCAAAAAGTTGAACGGAACTATCCCTTCACATTTCATGTGATCGTACTGGTACATGTCTGTCATATTAAAACTCTATGATTGAAACAAGTAGCTTGACATCTATATACTTTTATAGGTCTGATTAGTCATCACGTTTTATTAGATTAATTCATCGAAAGTTCATTTCACTAATAAGAAATTCTGGCATTATCGTTAGAGTTGAGCTTAGGGTTAGGGTTAAGGTTAGTGCAATTTTTAAAAAAAAACTTATTGACGAACTACAGCTATCTTTTCCTGAAGTTCTTTCAGTTTCATCCTAAAAGCCACCTAACACTTTGTTGTCTTTGGAAATTCATTTTGAAAATAGCGATCTAATTTCTGAAGAACTAGAAGATTCATAAGACGATACCAAAAGGATTTCAGAAATTGTGGGTAAATTAATCTTATTAGTAAATTACTTGCCAGTGAAATAGCATGGATCCGAATTATTGTAATATGATTTGTGGTGATATGTTTTACATTTTAGATCATTAATTATTACAGCATATCCGTAATTTAATTAATTATAGGAGCATAATTCAATAATTACAATAATTTATAGCATCGACCTTGCATAAAGTACTATAGCACTTATTCATGAACTTTTTTTGTTTTTTTTGGAGATACTTTATGCATGGACAATATTGTATATGCTTGTAAATTCAATTAAACTTAAATATAACCTATTTTCCGTTCCTGGTTTTAGCGCAACTTCATTTCGCAGCTACCTTATTAATTAGCAGGGTAGTTAATTGTATGATAAATAAGATAATCAATAATCTAATCAATTTGAATTTATATAAATTGCATTTGTCGATTACTAAGCCTTTTATTCTTTTATGTTTTTAGTTAAAATCGGGTTTTATGATATTTTCGAAGCTATGGTTAATACAATGGGAATTTTTGAGAAATCAAAATATCGAAGTTTCAAAGATAAATTTGTCTTTGGAAAATTCAAGGGAAACAACTACTAATACTTCTACTCTTATTTCGAAGGTTATTCTTGAACTCCACACTTGAGTTAGCTTTATTTGAATGAAAAGAGGTCAGGTATTTATACTTTTTACATTGCTGCGTCTTTTACAATATTGTTATGAAATTATCAAGTCCTAACTAGTTTTTCTAAAATAATTATATTTGATATCTTTTATATCCTTAATATATTTGATATATTTAATATCTTTAATATATTTGATATATTTAATATATTTGATATCTTTAATATATTTGATATATTTGATATCTTTAATATATACCAGGCACGGAGTGATATACCAGGAACGGAGTGATATTGAAAATTCACGAAGTGTATACCAGGAACGGAGTGATGCATATCACGTAGTGATACCAGGAACGGAGTGATGCAAATCATGAAGTGTACCAGGAACGGAGTGATGCAAATCATGAAGTGGAGGGTACCAGGAAAGGAGTGATATTGAAAATTCATAAAGTGTATACCAGGAACGGAGTGATGCATATCACGTAGTGATACCAGGAACGGAGTGATATTGAAAATTCACGAAGTGTATGGTTATACAGCAAAATAAGTGTCGTACGTCTGCAAAATCTTGCATATTATTGGATTATGCATGAGGCGAAGCAAAGGTGTAAATGAATATTGAGAGCATCGCATGTTGCACCTTCACCGAGCATGTGTAGTACTTTCTTTCTATATCTGGATTTACTGTTTATTCTGTTAACGTGACTAGTACTTTGGTATGATAAGATATCTATTATTAAAAGAAAAAAAATAAATGTGATTATCTGTAGAATGAAATTAAAAATACTATAACAACCGATGGTAGAAATGCACTTTTTTGACATAAATTTCTGTGCCCAATGCAAATTTGCATGTCTATTCGCTCGATATATGCCATTTTTCAATTTTTTCATAGGATTTTTTATTGGGCTGATTAAATGATAATTTCTGATTATCAAAGATGTGAACGAAAGAATTTGTCAATCATTAATGCTCTCTTACAATAGATAAAAAAAAATTTATAATATTAATAAAAAATGGTGAATAGATTAGCAAATACTAAGACAAAATTACATTCTACTAAATATTTCTAGATTTTTCCATTTTTCGTAAATTTTTGGTCGGGGATTTTTGCCATCGATAATTACTAATTTTCTTGTTGTTCGATCTGTGATTTGCTTTAACTCTTTTGATTGGATATACAATCTGTGATCAAAAAATGTTAAGACTAATATATCGATTAGCAAGTTATGATCAAGAATGTTATCACAATTTAAATTCTAGCGATTATACCATGATAGTACCAAATCAACCTTAACCACGTACATTATTGTGTATTAATTTTTTAACAAAATTCTTTATTTCAAATCATAAAAGTATTGCCGCATGTTATACATTTGGGAAAATCCGGTTTAATATACTGGATTTTACCTCTAATTCATATTTTGCGTCCGTCCACTAATTCTGATTGGATGCAATAATCGAATGATTTCATTACACAATGATCGAATTGAAAATCAGAATCAAGTTTGGATCTTGATTAGGAATGGGTCATGATCGGTCATGACCGGTCAATAACCGTAACCAAAATTGACCAGTCAAAAACTAGTCAAAATTATGACTGATGCCAAATAATAATAAATGAAATCATGAAATCATATTGGAAGATCTGCATTATCTGATAAAACCCATAGTTAATAATTGTGGTCAAATTTGCAGATCGTTTGACCAGAACTAGAACAAACCAATTTAACCCTGGTCAAATGATCTGCAATTTTAACAAAGGAGATAATTTACAGCATTATGACATGACTATATTTTATTTTCGGCATACTGTCTCAAATGCCTAAATGCCAAAAATAATTTCGGCTGCTGAAAATAATTTCAGCTGCTGAAATTATTTTCGGCTGGTCTAATCATATTCATTTGCATGTAACCAATTTTTTTTTACTACTAGAAAAATGGCGACGTTTTAAAGGCTGGAGCCTCAAATTCTTAGGTCTTACAATTAAATTTAAGATAGTACTGTTACAGTACCGGAAGCCTTCTTTAATTCCGATAGAGTAACAATCACACGGCTCCTGAGATCCCTTACTTTGGGCGTGAAGCGGTGTGCAAGAGGGAAGTATAGTTTCTTTTATGTCTGTAAGAAACTACACACTTC
>QKWP01001376.1:1798-12126 GCA_003550325.1 Gigaspora rosea
AAAAAAAAAAATCTGATCCCAACATCAAAAAAAAAAAACTGAAACTTCAGTAAAAAAAAAGCTGAGACCTCAGCTAAGACCTTAGAAAAAAAACCCCTGAGATCTCAAAAAAGAAAAAGGTCTTAAAAAATGCTATAAGCTCAAAAAACTGGAACTTAAAAAAAAGGAAAGGGTACATGCAATGAAAACTCTAAAAAAAAAAAAAAGAAAAAAAAAAAAAGAAAGAGAGCAATCTAGTATCTATGTTACAGCATGTTATGGCACTTCTCTAGAAAAAGCTAGGATATCTATTAGCCAATCATATTCATAGATGTATATATTATATATAGTTACACATGCATATAAAATTTTAGCAGTCATATATCATTTGATGTCTTTAGGCTGTACGTACCATACTAATTTCATTTCATTTGGACCACTGGATCAAAAGTTATTGGCCAAATATTATTGGTCATATCTTTTCTTATAAAATTACTATATAACCAATAGTTTTTTGTAAATATTTTTTGATCCAGTAATCCAAATGATATTATTTTGGTATTATTGAATTTGTCTCACTGAAACGAATCGAATAGTACCTAAATCATCTAAATCGGATCACTATATCACAATATATTCAAGTTTTTGTAAAATTTTATATATAAATATATGGAATTTGAAAAAAATTTTTATATAGTAGAGAGGGGGGTCAAGCGCTACTATGAAGGGGTACATAGCATTATTTATAGATGTCTCCTTATTTACAGAGATGTGTGTTAATTCAGAATGTCCATAAGCATTAATTTAAAGATATGTTCTATTTTAAGGGTATCTGATTTTGAATTAATATTCCTGTGCATTATTTTATATTTATAAGATAGTAATTTATGCATTTTGGTGGATTAGCCAATTCAAATAATAACTCTATAATAGTTATACCAATAAAAACTCAAATATAGAACTACTAAGTATAAAATAGCAATTCTATAATAATATGGTACTAGTAGTTAATACACAATATCATACCAATAAAATAAATTTACTATCAAATGACAATACTAACAAATAATAGACTAGTTAGCAAAAAGAAAAAAATAAATAAAATAACAAAAAAAACTATATTTATTGTGGCAGATTAAAATGAAATTAGATTAAAATGAAACTAGGGACCTCTCTTGCTTACCTTTAAAGCTTATAAAATCCACATATACTCATTTATTAATAACCTTAACCCTAAACCCTAACCCTAATGCTAAAAAAAACCCCAAAAATGTCTCCTAAAAAATTTTAAAAATTTGCTTAAAAAATAGAAAATTTTCATTTTAATCTGATTTCATTTTAATCTGTCACATTTATTAATAGAACAAACCCAAATATATTTTTACTAGACAAATAATATAATACCAGAAATATAGTACCAGAAAGTGTAAAACAAAACCTAGTATTGTATTTTAGCAATATAAAGTTAGAATTAACAAATAGACCGGTTTGATCAATTTGACCAAAATTTTAATAATTATTAAAATTTTTTTAAAAAAAACTATTGTTATTTAATTATATTTTAACAAAGGATTTTGATAAATTTAGCAGGTTGCGATATCGCAGATTAATATTTAAAAAAAATTAAAATGATTATTAGTTAGGGTTAGGGTACAAACTAGTATTAATGTTAGGTTAGAGGGTGCATATAATCTAACTGGCCATTATCAATGTTTTGAAAAATAGTAACCTGCGATATTTAACAACCTCCTTAATTGATGATTCGCCACTCAACAGAAGAATGATCTTAGTATAACGTGATACAAATTACTATGTAAATTCTATATGTACGGAATGTAGCGTTCATCCAAAAAAACCTTTTTATTTTACTAAGTTAACGAGCAAAGTCGATTAATTGAAAGTTGTAGAGCTCAATGAGATGATTCTAACAGTGGTTAGATCATCCAAATCGGTCTAGTGGATGCTGAGATATCTTCGAAAAACGATTGGGCGACTATATAAAATTTCTATGTAATAAACTATTGTTTATATCTGTTTACATCAGCAAATTTATAATAGCGTAAACTTTCACAAGTTTTTACTGTATGTAAGAAAATCGTAAACTTACGTAAAATTTAGCGTAATACTATGTAAGTCTTACGATATGCAAGAAAATCATAAATTTACGTAAAAATTTTACATTAATTTATGATTTTCTTATGCACTGTAAAACTTACGTAGTTTTACTCTAAATCTTTTACGTAAGTTTATGATTTTTTTATATACTGTAAAAACTTGCGAAAGTTTATGCTAAATTTTTTACAATTTTTTTATGAACCGAAAAAATCGTAAATTTATGTTAAATATCATACATAAATATTCAAACTCTTTCGAAATATTTTAGGACTAGAAAACCAAGCTGGATCAATGGATCTGTAACCTGGATCGCGCATTGGACTAATTTTCAAAATAGTTCGAAATAGTTCGATGATGTTCAAATTCTGTACTACAAGATCAGATTAGATCTTTTGTTTATAATTAAATCTTCTATTTTGTTTTTTTTCGCTTTTTTATTTTCGTTCCTTTTCGTTCCTTTTTATTTCATTTTTTGTGTTTTTTGTTTTTTTCAATTTTTTTTTATTTATTTATTTTTTAATTTTTTTATTTTATTTTTATTTCGGCACTTTACAAGAAAAACAAACTTTTCGAAACCTTGCGCATGCCAACTACATCTTCTAACACATTCAAAAACACACCCCAGCAATTTCTAAATTTTCAAGAACGCCTTTGGAGAAATGGAGAAATGGTCACAAGTTTTCGCAAGTTTTTGCAAGTCTTCGCAAGTTTTTGCAAGTTCTTGCAAGGTTTCGCTTCATTTATTTTTTCGTTCTATGTTTTTTGTTTTTGTTTTTTTGGTTTATTTAAAATTTTTTTATTAATTTATTTTATTTCACTTTGCGAGAAAAACAACCAACTTTCGAAACATTGCGCATGCCAACTGCAACTTTCACACTTTCAAGAACACACCCTCAGCAATTTCTAAATTTCAAGAACGCTTCTTTAGAGAAATGGGCGCAAGTTTTCGCAAGTTTTTGCAAGTTCTTGCAAGGTTTCGTTCATTTATTTTTTCATTTCGTGTTTTTTGTTTTTGTTTTTTTTTGGTTTATTTTTAATTTTTTTTATTAATTTATTTTATTTCGGTACTTGCGAGAAAAACAACAACTTTTCAAAACCTTGCGCATGCCAATTACGATTTCTGACACTTTCAAGAAAACACTCCCAGCAATTTCTAAATTTTCAAAAACGCTTCTTTAGAGAAATGAGCACAAGTTTTTGCAAGTTTTTGCAAGGTTTTGCAAGGTTTTGCAAGTTCTTGCAAGGTTTCGTTTAATTTTTTTTTGTTTTGTGTTTTTTGTTTTTGGTTTTTTTGGGTTATTTTTAAATTTTTTTATTAATTTATTTTATTTCGGCACTTTGCGAGAAAAACAACAACTTTTCGAAATCTTGCGCATGCCAACTACGACTTCCGAACCTTTCAAAAACGATAAAAAACAAAAAAGCGAAAATATTAGCTAACTGTGGGGTGAGCGAAAATAAGATATAGGACTAGTTTTTTGTATATAGTAATAGAATTAGATGCGACGAAGCGCGAAAGTAGTTTAAAATATTTGTAATAATATAAAAATAATATGTAATATATAATAAAGTATGTAATATTAATTAAAAATGTATATTTAATAAATGTAAAATAAAAATATATAATAATAAATAAAAAAATAAAAATTTTATATTAAATTGCGAAACCGTGTGAAATATTGTGAAAATCTGTAAAAAAGTATGATTATATGAATATGTATATCATTTATTTATCTTTTAAAAAATTTTAAAAATTTGCGAAAATTTGCAAAATATTGCGAAACAATGCAAATATGTCACAAAATATGCAAAATTATTACTCCTGCGATCCTGCAACCCCAAAGTGGCATTTTTTTTAATTTGATCTATTTTGTAATATTTCGCATTATATCGAAATATTATGGCAATAACTTACGTAAGATTACGCACTGATGTACTATAGCGTAAACTTATGTAATTATTACCCCTACGTAATATTCCGAACTAATCGTAAGTTTTTCACAAGTTTACGCTCGCGTAAAAACTTGCGGAGGTTTGCGCATATTTTTTTTTGCTAATGTACATAGTAATTTTATATAGGCGGCCAATCCTTTTTCGAAGATATCTCGGCATCTACTAGACCGATTTGAATGATCTAACCACCGTTAGAATCTTCTCATTGAGCTCTACAACTTTCAATTAATCGACTTTGCTCGTTAACTTAGTAAAATAAAAAGTTTTCCTTGGACGAACGCTGCATTCCGTTCATATGATTTACATAGTGATTTGCATCATGTTACACTAAGATCATTCTTCTGTTGAGTGGCGAATCATCAATTAACAAATTATTATAAAATCTATATTAATAAATTTTTAATTAGGGGTATCCATAAATAACAGGTTCATCATTTGTGTGCAAAAATACATCCAACTCTTTCTGACGATCTCTCAAACCAACAATCACTGAACGGACCTGCAACCGAGTGTTTAGTTAGTATAGAAAATAATACACAAAACTTCTCTTGTAGCAACTAGGACTAGTAGTCTTAAGCTTGATGAGTTTTCGAATTATTTGGAGAACTAAAATAGAGTTGAAAAAGAACTTTCTTTGGGTTTTTGGCTCCCCGGTGGAAGTCTACAGAACTATCGAACAAGTAGTTGCTAAATACTAGAAGTACATGTCAAGAACTTGTAGAAGCATTAGTAGAAGCAAGCTTTTGGTTTTCTATACTATTCTATACTTTGCAAACTCCCACATTCTCTTTATGTTGGTTTTCCAGCTTCTCATACGGCTTTTCGCAAAATTTTTACCAAAAAGTGAGAATTTTAGCGTACCCCCTCCAAAAGATCGACATTGTTTACTCGTCAAATGGAAACTCAAGTCATGAGAAGTCATAAAAAATCACAACACAAGCTGCCGACATGTTCACGTGTATCGCAATAATTGAAGGACGTCTATGGAGGGTTTCTAGAAAAGTTTTGATTGGCATATCTCAACCTCTTAGTTTAGTTTTTTCCTTATAGTTTTACTTTAGATACAGTAATAAGATCTTAGTTAATACTGTGTAATTTTTATGAGCATAGTATAGGCTTCAATTATACTATTATCTAGATTTGTTTTTCTTCTCTCTTTTGTTTTTTCTTTTTGTCATTTTCTTTTCTTTTCTTTTGTTTTTTCTTTTTCTCCTTTTTTACTTCCTTTTTGTATTCATTTTCTATTTTGTCTGTTTTTACTTTCACCCTTTTTCATGTCCTTTGTGAAGAAGGAAAAATTTAAAGGAAAGAAAAAAATGGTCTTAATATGGCATACAACACCGGTGTCAGTGATAGTAGTGATGTAACCCGGGTTGGAGCAACTCAGGGCACCCACAGGTGGGCGGGTGACCCAGGTTGAGTTATAGCAACCAGGTGAAATGGGTGGGTCAATCCAACAGGTCAACCTGCAGGTTGACCCGTCAGATTCGAGGTAGCAGGGCAAACTTTAATTCTAATTCAGTTCTAAAATACGTCATGAGACTCTAATATGAAGTCACGGGATTTGGACTTTAATACAAATTCACTTATCGGGAGGTTATCAGTTTATTAATAATAACAGTTTATTCGATTGTCTATCGGGAAATTACTAACATAACACTTCTACTCTAATTTTGAAGGTTATTACTTTACAACATAGAACTCTAAAGCTTTCAAACTCCACTGAGTTTTTAACTCTAACTTGAAATGAATTGTCAACTCTTATCTGAGTTCTTTTATTGAGATGAGCTCGAGGCTCTTATATACTTTTAATTACAGACTAAAATAAAGCTTTACTAATTTTCTAATCTATTAATTCTTTTTGATTGATTGAATCTTTCGAATCCTTTGATTCTATTAATCATTTGATTCTTTTAAGTACTATTAAAAATAATAATTAAAATAGAAATTGAGCACTGGTTTGTGCTAGTCCAAATTTAACTCCCACAACGGTCAATAAAAAAAGAAGATTAAGACATTACATATAACTTTAAGTAGTAGGCCGATTATATGTATAAGTGCTATTGTTTTATTAATTATAAGTAAGTTTGGTCTTTAATAAAGGCCGTAACAACTAAAATAAGAATTTCGTTAACGCGTATTGAATTTTTTAAATATCTAACCCAGGTCAAACAGGTAACCCATGCACTCGAGTGGACCTATCGATCAACCCAGATGACCTGCGGGTTCACCCGTTGAGTGACCCTGGTTGCATTTTTTTGAACGGGTTATATCACTAAGTGATAGTTGGGCGTACATTGTACAAAAGTTCGAGCAAGTTCAGGCTCTAACTTGAGACGAAAGGTTGTTATAGTGGATCGCTTTGGGTATCTAGTACTTGGAAAGTTTTTTTTTAATAGAGTTTTAAAAGTAATCAGTAGCAGCATTGTATTACCCTTTCTCAAATAATAAAAAGAAGCAAGATTGTTGAATATAAAAAAACATAAATAACAGGTTTATATTATTTCACTAACAAACACTTTACTAACATAACATTTCACTGACAAATACTCATCAACAAGTTCATTTTACTGACAGTTTGTTTTGCTGAAGCTCATTTCACTGACAAGTTTTTGTTAAAAAAATACACTAACTTTAGTCCTAATTCTACTTAATTCTACCCTGATCCTAAAGGGAGTGACAAAAATCAGGTGATTTTTTATGGGAGGAGGGAGTAAGAAAAGTTGAAATTATATATAAGAATCTGACTATATATAAAATAAGAAAGAGGTGGGGGTAGGCCTCTGATAAAAAATAATCAGGTGATTAATGACATGGCTCTAACGACAATAACCAGAATTACTTTGTTAGTGAAATGAGCTTTAGTAAAATACTAGTAAAATAAATTGTTGGTAAAATGAACTTGTTGATAAATAAATGTCAGTAAAATGTTATATCGGTGAAGTAATTGTCAATTAATTAATTGCCACTCATAAATAACATTATACAAGAGGGGGGTTAGATGAAATATAACATTATTTCTGATAAGTAAAAGTCAAAAAAATATATTAGAAAAATTTGTCTAAATTCTAATTTAGTAGTTCAAATTAAATGATTTTGGTACCATTTGATTCATCTTGGTATGAGAAGTCGATTGGTACCAATTTCATTTTATTTGGATTACTGAATCAGAAGTTATTAGCAAAATACTATTGATCATATATTCTTTTATAAAATTACTACAGTCAAACTTTTTTTATACAAAACCCTCAAATCTGGTAAAAAAAAAAGTTTGCTATAAAAAATTACTATGAACTCTTGGCTTTTTTTATACTAAACTATTAAGAAATTTTAAAATTTTGGGTTTATTATATTCAAAGTTCATTATAATGAGATTTGTTATATTTAGAGTTAACTATATATAACCAATAGTGTTTTGTAAATATCTTGTGATCCAGTAATCCAAATAACATGATTTTGGTATCATTAGATTTGTATCACTAAGACAAATCAAATGGTACCAAAATTATCTAAATCAGATTAATATTACAAAATATTCAAGTTTTTGTAAAATTATATATATAAACATATAGATTTTGAAAATTTTTTTTATATAGTCTAGGAAGAGGGTCAAGAGCTACTATGTAGGGGTATATAATGTTATTTATGGATACCTCCTTAAAAATAATCTTTAATAATAACTAAAAAATTTTTTAATAGTAGCAAAAATTTTGGTCAAATTGGTCAATTTTGTTTATTTGTCAACTCTAATACAAGTCACTCTCAAGATAGTGAAGTTCTCGAGCTGTAAAATTTCTTCACTATATTGTGAGATTCACTATATCAAGAGGCTGTTATTATAATAATAATAATTCTGTTCTAAAAAAATTTTTCACTATAGCCAATTTTCACTATATCAAGAGTTCACTATAACGAGAGTGACTTGTATAAAGTATTTTTTACTTTTTTTACAAATAACAATAGAACTAATTAAAAAAGCTATTATCAAAAAATAGCAATAGTATTGGCAGAGTCTTATATGAAAAATTAAGAAATTATTGCTAAGAATTTTAGAATAATATAAAATTACTAGCTCAAGAATATATAAGTATTTGTAACTAATATATAAAAGTAATATGACTATAAAAAAACTAGTTAGTACTGTAGTACGATACTAAAAAAAAGAAAAAAGCAATAAAAAAATTTATTTATATTTCTAAATTTGTATAACTAAAAACTAATTAAAAATTATATATTACATTAGAGTAATGATTTATATACAAAAAAATATAAAATGCAAAAATAAAATAAAAAGATAAACAAAGATTTTTATATTTGAATAAATAAATAAATAAAAAATAGTGTAATGAAAATTTTTATATAAATAAAAAAATAAAAAAATAGTATAGTAAAGATTTTTATTTTTAAATAAATAAATAAAAAAAACAGTATAATAAAAATTATTATATTCGAATAAATAAATAAAAAAGAACTATATAGCAAAAATTTTTATATTTGAATTATTTAAGCAAATTTGCTTTTTAATTGTTAGTAATAAATTTATGAATTTAATATTTTTGCACATGTGTGCTGTAGCGCACCTCATATGATTTGGTGTAATGTGAAATCAAACTAACCAAAACAACACTTTTTTTTGTTAGTTAGGGTTAGGGTAAGGTTAGAACAGTATGTAGACGAGAAAGAGAGCTTTATAGTAAAATTTTGCAAGTAATTTTTTTTGTTAAAGCACAAAGAGTGTTTTCATAAACAAAATTATGAGCCACAGGCGATTTTTTAAAAGATTGCTATTTTTTCTCAATTTTACATTACACCTGATCCTACGATCTGATTGGTTTATCAGATAGGGTGCATTATAACGCATATGTGCTAAATTACATAAACTAAATTTATAAAGCTTTTTAAATATTAAAATATTATAAAAAATAAAGTCCAAGTTTTGCAATTATTTGATAAATTTAATCTATACTACTAAAATTTTAATATCTGTCCTATACATGAGAACAAAAGTATTTCAGGTTCTAAAACCCGAAATTAAAATTTGAAGACAAAATTGTTTTTGGCCTATTTTACTTGAAAGACAAAATTATTTGATACTTTTTTTGAATAGACGAAATTATAAGGAACATATTTATGTAAATTTTATTTGCTCTTTCTTATAAAAAATTTTAATTTTCTCTAATGAAGATGAAATAGGCCTTTTTCAAAAATCAATTTCGGTGGCATCACTAGTCTGTTTGTCTGTGCATTTTAAACGATTTGATTGGTTAGATCAGTTATAGACAATTGTAAATAATAACATATTTGTATGTACTATACCAGATAAACCTAAACAATAATGCATTGAATTTTATTACGCTTTTTAAATTACTGTTATTACACAGAAATTTCTTTGTGTAATATTTTACCTAACTATAAAAATAAGACTTTGCGCTTTTTTTTGTTGTTTTAACAGTATAAATATATATGAAATATATTTTATCACACTTTTCAAATTACTTTCATTACGCATGCAAAAATCCCTTTGTGTAATATTACCTAACTATAAAAATAAGACTTAATATTTTTTTTTTTTAAGGTGAAGTCGTGCCTCAAAGACTTTATTATTAAGTATATGTTTGTATATATTATGTGATACAATATTATACTATATTAAGTACAAGAGACTCAGCCATTTTTGACTATCTGTGACCTAAACCTACCAGAGCTTTCTATACTCCATTTTCTGTATAACCTGGATTTTTGGACTACTCCCTATTTTGTCATTCCGTTATTTACTATATTTATCGCTTCTCTCATATTGCCGATTCTATACTTCCAAGTAGGTGCAAGGGCCTCGCCCAGACAATCGTAACCTCACGGTTACTTCCTAAACCTTGGTGTCCTGAGATTACCCATGCGCTAGTGGAGTTCAAGCTAAGCTTTACCCACTATTCTCAGTAATCTATCATATATTACTGCAGATATGCTATCTGAATTGGTTAGCAGATACTCCCCTAAAGGTAGATGAGCACCAGCTGTATTGCATAACTGGCCTGAGTGAGAACCACATCAGGAAATTTTATATATAGATATTAATCGATATATAACAGTTAATCGTTTTATATCGATTAAAAAATAACGATATATATCGATTAACCGGTTAAAAATCGATATATATCATTTTCTATATTAAATCGTTATATATCTACAAATCGATTATAATCGGAATTATTTAAAACAATATATAACGATTAGCAGATCTTTAACGATTACACAGTGTTTTGATCACAACGATATATAAC
>QKWP01001376.1:17276-41326 GCA_003550325.1 Gigaspora rosea
AAGAAAAAACAAAAAGAAGTTCAAAAAAAAATTAAAAAAAAAACTGAAAAAAATCACAAAAAAAAAAAACCAAAAGTCTAAAAAAGTCTAATAATGATAGTTGCTAATACTAAGGGAGCTTCCAGAAATCAGCTGATTTTTGGGTGGGTGGGTGGGTCAGCTGAAGTATCAGGTGTAATTCCGGCCAAAATTTCATAATTCTGGCCAAAGTTGCAAAATTATTTTTGACCAAAATTATAGATTTATTAATAATATTTAATAATTAATAACTTTGATTTACTGGACCAAATTTGATGATTTAACTACCAAAATGATCCTCTCAATGAGAGGATTCTAGCGAGCCCAAGATGTTAAAATCCAATCACAGGGTTCTGTGATCAGAATAGATTTGTGTTACTATAAAAGTTTTATAATTTATTAAATAATTATAACCCATTTATAGTAACACAAATTTATTTCGATCTTAGGATTCTGTGATTAGATTTTAACGATTTTGGGCTTGTTGGAATCCTCTCATTGAGAGGATTCCAACAAGCCCAAAATCGTTAAAATCTAATCA
This sequence comes from Gigaspora rosea, assembly GCA_003550325.1. Lineage (NCBI taxonomy): Eukaryota > Fungi > Glomeromycota > Glomeromycetes > Diversisporales > Gigasporaceae > Gigaspora > Gigaspora rosea. Next base: position 17,836 of record QKWP01001376.1, read on the forward strand.
TAGGATCCTAAGATCGAAATAAATTTGTGTTACTATAAATTCGTTATAATTGTTTAATAAATTATAGAACTTTTATAGTAACACAAATCCATTTCGATCACAGGATCCTGTGATTTATTTTAACAATTTTGGGCTCACTAGAATCCTCTCATTGAGATGATCATTTTGGTAGTTGAATCATCAAATTTGGTTTAGTAGATCAAAAGTTATTTACTATTAAATGTTATATTTAACTTTTTAATAATCGTAAAATCTGATTGGCTAATTGGGATATCAAGTGTGGGTGGGTGAGAGTAGGCTCATAGTAAACAAAAATCAGCTGATTTCTGGAAGCTCCCTAATATAAACACATCAAAAAAAAATTTAGTTGATATATAATTATTATTAATAATAAAAAAAAAAGGAAAAAAATTTTCTTATATTCAACCTAATGCTTGTATTTGGTGTCACGGTAGTCTAACTTCTCATGGTTGTAACTTAATTGCTAATCTTGCTAATCTTGATTGCCGTATACTATTCTAGCGATGAAGCCTTGGAAATCGTAAAACTCTGTGACCTAGTAGAAAAAGAAGTATTAGTTAAAGACGAGAAAACAAGAAGACAAGAAAGAAGGAAAAAAAATGAAAAAAACCTTCAAGAAAAAAAGCAGGCTCGACTTCAAAGCAACTCCGGGGCCTAGAAAAAAAAAAACAAAAAAACAAACAAGCAATTATATATGATTACTGATCTCTAAAATGATTGGTTAATCATAAGGGTCGCTATGGCCATTTTCTTTTTGCCTTGTTTATAAGTAATACCGGTACATATAAAGGTAGTAAATAGAAACATACTATATTTTTTATAAGTAAATTTTTTTAAAACTTTAAACAAAAATAACTTAATAACAACTTTATTAAATTTAATAAAAAATTTTTTAAACCAATTTTAAAAATTTGTAGAATTATTTAAAAAAATTTTACTAAATTTGGTTAAGTTTTTGTCAAATTATTTTTGTTTGAAAATTCAAAAAAATTTTATTAAAAAAACTTATAGTATGTTTCTACTGACTTACTTTTTACCAAAATAGGTGTTTGTCTAAAGCCATATACCTACATGACCTTTTCATGTAAATCAACAAACGGAGTCACAAAATTTTGTTTACACAGATCAGCCTGAAGAAGTCAAAAACAAAAAAATACAAGAACATAAAAACGGTATTCTAAACCTACTTTGGGTCATTAATAAAAAATGTCAGGAAAGTAATTTTATCTATATTGGTTCTAACCTTAACCCCGACCCTAATGCTAAACAGTCTCTGATATGAGTTTTAACTAAAATTTCAAAAAATTACGTGGGTATATGGCTTTAGCCATCCCCCAAAATAGGTAATTATGATTTGTAAATTTAGTGACTGTTCCAATTACTGGTATCTATTTTGGTAAAATAACATATATTACTTAAAAACAAATAATAAAAATTGTAAAAAAAATAAAATAATTTCATAATTAAGATTATTTTTTATTTTATTATAAACTGTTTTTAAAATTTTATAAAAAGAATTTCTAAATACAAGAGAAGTTGAAAATGATATACAGAAATTAAATTGACAGATTTTTTATTATTAAATAAATTCAGAAAACAAAATTTTTTTAATTTTATATATAAAATTTAGATGCATTAATAATTTAACCCCATACCATATGTTTTTGAAAATAAGCTACCTTTTTTGGCCAAAAAGTTATACAAAAATCGTAAAGTAGCTTATTTTTGAATTTTTAATTTTATTGAAAAATTAAAAAACATACTAATAAAAAGGTGTCCAAATAATACCAAACTTTTACTATTAGTATATTTTGATGTTCTGAATAGAGCTTTTTATTCATATTCATTGTTCAAATAATATTTGTATTTAGTAAATATTTAAATAATGAAAATAACTAATAATCACCATAGGTGATTATTACCTGTGATCTACAATGCATAAAAAAATAAACAAAACAAACAAAACTATTATTAAATAAAAATTAAATCTCTTTAATATTAGGGTAAGGGTAAAGGTTAAAATTAGGGTATGGCTTTGTATATAGTAAAATTTAGCAAAGAATTTTTTTTTTGCATAAAATAAAGTAGTTTCATAGACAAAATTTTAGGTTAGAAGCAATTTTAGCAATTTTTTAAAAAATTTTTTGTTTTTGTTACACAAAATTGATCTACGTGTTACACCTGATCCTGAATTTTAATTGGCAAATTAACTACAGGTGATAATCACCTGTGGTGTAAATTAGTAATTTCCTTAAATAATATTTTAAATTTTGTCAAATAAATATTCGGCAAATAATACAAATAAACAAATCTTATTCAAATAATAACAATTATTGAATAATAATAATTACTGTAGTGCACTAACCAAAGTATCACCCTTTTTCAATACCTCCCATTGCAAAATACTTGGTGCAAAATACAAGATTACTATTAATTAAATATAGATTTTTTTAAATTTTTAGATTGCTTAATGTAAGTGTGAAATGTGTAAATACTTAAAAATTTTTTTTGCGGCACAAACACACTGCCGTATAATATACCCAGGTCTTTTGTAAGTTTTTTGACAGGTAGATTGCATTAGACCCGGGTCTTTTGGTTAGTGCACTATGGTATTCAAATAATAAAAATTATTTGAATAAAATACTAAAATTCAAACATGTACATATATACTTTTGTACTTATTAAAAATGCATATATACAAAAATCATACAGTATGATACAAAATTTTTGAGGACTCTCTATTTGAAATAATTTTAGTATAAAATAATTATTTGCTTTTTTATAAATAATAAATATACATATATTCAGAAGTGATTGTATAGTTGTTTAATAGAAGAAAAAACAATACTTATTTATGTTTTTATAATAATATCCTAAAATAAAGGATAAACCAAATATCAGTACTCTTTTATTGTTTGCAATATCACTACTATGCAGTGTTCAGCAAGTTATATATTATATATAAATTATAGTGCACTGCAGTATAAAGCATATATGAATTTAAAAAGTTTAATATGAATTTTATTCATAATTTAAATCTATATAACAAAAGCATATATTTTGTTAATTTGCAAGGCATAAAAAATTTTTTTAATATGTGTTTGGCTTCTTCTGCACATTAATTTTAAACACTATTACTACATCTAATTTTACAACTCTTAATATTAGCAGATACTACAACTTTTAGTTAACATTATCTAACTAGCTAAGATTTTTAATATTTTATGAATTTTTTTGAGTCTTACAAAATATAATGAATTTGAAATAATTATCTTAGAACTTCTAGAACTCAAAAAAATTATGCTAATCAATTTAACTAAATTAAAGAGAGTGAAATTAAAGTTTTGATTCTTATTTATAACTTTGCCTTGTATTGAATTAATAATAATAAATTAGTAAAACATTTATTCAAAGATATAATGCTAAAATGAAATTATTATTTAACTTGCCAAATTAAATTCATACATGTGATATTGTATGTACAAAAAAATTATACTTATTGCTATTATTATATAAATATAATTTATAAATCAAAATCTAAATTAATCTTTATTCAATACAACTTTTTAACTCAAATCCCTAATAAGCATTTGTTATTTGAATAATAATTTTTTAAATAATTGTATTTATTCAAATAACTATATTTATTCAAATATTCAAATAGCTATATTTATTTAAATAATTATATTTATTTGAATAGTACATATTAGTTATTTAACAAATATTTGAATAAACATTTATTAATCTATATTATTTAAATATTATTTGAATATAAAATTAGTAAGCTCTAGTTCTAAACAACTTTATTTAATGTCACTTTTGAGATTTACTTAGTAAAATTTGTACTTTTATATATAGCAACTGCTAATAGTTTTTGTAAGATTTTTTAAAAATCAGAAAGGTAGCTTATTTTGAATATAGCTTATTTTCAGAAACATATAGTATTGCAGCTAATTTGCATGATATATCACATGACTACTAATCTAAAATCATTTTAATTCTAAATTTAATTTAATAAATATATATTATAAGAATCTGTTTTTTTTTTTAAGAAAAAAGGTTTATAGCAATAAATTATATATAAATATATATAAAAGGCTAAATAAATCTTTTAGTAAAAATAGAAACAATAATATTTTTATTTGTAATTTTTTAAATATACTTAATAAAGATATAATTATTAAAAAAAAAATTGTAAAGTTTGTTAAAATATATTTAATATTGGTTAAATTATCCAAATTAGCTTAGTAAATATTACATATAAAATATTATTAAAAAATAATTAGCTAACTACTGTATATAAATTTTTTATATAAACTAAAGCTTTTATCTAGATTAGAAAATGCTAATACAAATTATAATTTGTTAATTTGAATTATAATTGAAATTAATAGATTATATTAAAATTATATAAGTTTGTAAAATAACTTTTAAAAGTTAATATAATTAATGATTTTTAATTAGAGCTATTAGTATAAAAAGTAGCTTATATTTTAAATATTTAAATAAATTTTAGAATTTATATTAAAAAATTTTATAATTTTGTTTATAATTTGAATTTGTTAATTTTTTATATTCAAAAATATTAGATTACTATATTTTAACTATATTGCCCATAAATTTAAACTATATTATTTTATAAAAAAATTGTATTTTAATAAAGTTTTATTTATTTTATATTTTAATTTATTTAACTTGAATTAACCCAATTTTTGATTTGTAACCTATTGAATTAAATAATCTGTACAAATTATTCAATCTAGATAATAGCTCTAATGTAAGCAATATTTATTTATATAAAAAATTACATAGTCAATGAATTGTTTTTTAATAATATCTTAGAAATTACTAGACTAATTTGAATAATTTAATAACTATTATTAAATATGTTTTAATAAGCTTTACAACTTTTAATTAATTGATCTGGGCTATTAACTTAGTATTAAAAAGGTTTTAAATATATGCATGCTACATTTTTAAAAAATATAAAGAAACTGCATTACATTATACTGCACTAAGATCATTGTCTAGATGACTAGTAAATTATCAATTAATACAAAAAAAACTACCGGTAATGTTCTAAGCATTAAGCACTATAATACCAAATACTAGACATTATTATTTACAATAAAAAAAAAAATAACCACTATAATTATAAAAAATTACCTACTCTAAGCATCAAAACAAAAAAAGAACAATGATATACAAACAAAAAAAAAAGAACAATAGTATATAATTTCATCTTGAAATTTTATTTTGATATATATACCGTAATTACCCAATGATTGTCGATCATTGAGTAATCTCATCTCGAGATGTTCTGGCTTTAACCGACTCCAAAAAAGGAAGCTTTTCCACGAATTAGTTTAAATTTTCTTAGTAATAAAGTTACGGTATATTTATATATATATGTTAAATAATATATCTGATATATATCAGTATATATGCATGTACGTACGCCCGTACAGCAAATAAATTTCTAACGGGAAAAAGTGTCAAAATTTAAGGATAAAAATTTCTGCAGCCTGTCAATAATTCACATATACATGCATTTACTAATAAAGCCATATTAAAACTTGAACAGTGCTTATTTAGTGTTCAAATATTCTTATGTCAAGACACGCAGCGGTGGTCACGCGATGCTACATCATTTTATTATAAATTTTGAAAGAACACGATAAATTGATTAGAAATAAATATTTACCAAATAAAATACAAAAATAGAGAAAGAAAGAAAAGTTTTTAAGAGATTTAAAAGAGACTTTGAATAAATTTTTTTTTTCTAAATTATTATTTTTAATAAAATTAGTGCAAGTATGCATGCATATACGCACATACAATAAATCCAACAACGACATCATTCTATAAGGTATCACAAAGTTCTTGTTTTTTTTTAAGGACATATCGGTATGTATAGTAAGTACAAATATAATGTGTGTACGCGTAAAAAAGCATATATGTTTATATCTACCGGTAATAGAAAGATTATTACTTTCAAATTTTCGAGTTATTAAAACTTTTTTTTTTTAGAGAATTGTATGTAAGGAAATAAGATCTAGGAATCATGATTTCAATAAATCATATTAAAGATTTTTTTTTTAGAACCTTATTTTTTAATTATTTTTTTAATAAATATTCATATTTGGAAACGAATATGAAACCAATTTCAAACATTTTATGATGTAATAATGTAATATTTGTATATAGCATTTATTTTCATTTATTACTTTAATAACGTCAATTAAAAATTTTGAGTTCGAATAACGATAATAATTCATTAATGCTTAAAAAATTAATGTTTTATACACGTAGTTGAACAGTTTGAATAGTTGAATAGTTGAATAGTTGTACAGTTATACAATACTTATCTGTGCCATTCATAGATAGCGTTCTTAATGTAGGTGGAATTTTAATAGCATATACTAACTGCTAATAATAGTTCAGCAATTTAATCATACTGTATTAAATGATACTTTGGATTTTTTTTATTGTTAAAGTCTTAATTTTTCTGCACAATTTGCAGTATTCGTAGTTATATGCTGTTCAAACAATCCTTGTTTAAGTGCATACAGCATGTGACACTAACTAATTCTTTGTCTATCTTAAAAAAAGCATACAAGAAGTTTATATCGGTCGATTATGAAACTTCTTAAAAAAAAAAAAAACATAAAATACTATATAATAAAAAATTCTTAGAATCACACGTTTTTTACATCATTGTTACGAAGAAAAAAAAAAAATAGATAACGTTAATTTCCAATTTTAACTACGTAACACGTGTTTTTATATAGGAAATTTTTATATCGTAAATACATTATGTACAGTACAAAATTTTTAAGAAATTCCTTTGTTTTTGCGACGCAAAAGGAGTGATTTTTTTTTTTTTTTTTCGAAGCAATTAAGTATGAATGATGTCGTTACATGTCTTCATACTATTGCTTTAATAATATACGAATAATATTGAAGCTGTGTGTCCTCGCATACATTCGATCTTTTTTAAGAAAAAAGAAACCACAAAAATTTAAGTACGAATTTCTCTTTTGCGTAAATTTGAACGTTTTGATGAAAATGAGATTAATCGAATTTAGTCAATTATATCACATATTTACACAAATGTTTTTGAATAATGATTGGTTTTTCCTTATTTATTCGTCGTGTTGATAATGAATGAGAATGAAGAAGGAGAAGAAGGTAGAATAAGGAGAATAAGGAGAATAAGGAGAATGAAGGTTCGAACCATATTTTGCCAGAAAAATTAATAAAGATATTAAAGACTTTTATCAAATATTATCATGAATCTTGGAAGTGTGGCCTATAATGAAATAATTTATATTAAATAAATATCAAGAGACAGAAAAGATATGTGTAGACAATATATGTAAAAAAATATGAAATTGTACCTTGTTTTTGCGAGCCACGATAATCCAATCATGTTTATCGGCTACTACATCAACAACAAACATTACTTGTATATGAGAGTTGACATTTGTATAATCATTCGAAACTAATGCGCTATGCGCAAACCACATTTCTAAAAAAAAAAAAAAAAAAAAAAAAAAAAAAAAAAAAAAAAAAANAAAAAAAAAAAAAAAGATTAATAAAAAATTAATAAAAAATTAATAAAAAATTAATAAAAAATAATAAAAACAATTCTTAATAATTCTTATAATTCATATTGACAAAAATATAATAAACGTACTTTTAGAATGTTTAGAGTGCTTTTTCTTATTTCCTTGTTTCGCGATACCGCACACACCACAACCTTTTTTACAAAACTCTCTATTTCCTTGTAAAAACCGTTCAGGATTACAATCAAATGAAGAAGTAGTTCCATGAAACATAGAATGAGTAATATTCTCAGTTTTAAGACCAGTTTTTTTTGCAATTTTTTTCTTATATTTTTCATGAGATCTAATAAGTTTAGTTGGCATGTCTAATCTAATTATTCCTTTAATTTCAGCACGAGGAATATCAGAAAAAAACATTCTTTTAACAATTATATAATCTTGATCTTGATCATTTAAAACAATCATTTGTGTAGTCTCTACGTTTGGAAGGTAAGAATAAATATCGGTGGTTGATAAAGAAGTACGGGATAAAGCATTTGTTCTAGTTATATAAACATAATTATTTGGATAAAATAAAGTATGACATAATTCACATTCTAACATTATTGAATCGTTCCAAAATTTGCAAGAAGGACATTCTTTTCCTAAAATAAAAGCACTATTACGTTTTTCTTCAGTATAAATACTAAAATTTTTTTCATCAGAATGAATACTATGATTTTTTTCTTCATTAAGACTAATATTTTCTAAAGTTAATGTTACTGACTTTTCAGATATGACATCACGTTTGTCATTACAACTTAATACTTCATATAATCTACAAGCTATTTGAATATCTTCCAAATGAGTATTCTTTTCTTCAATAACAGTTGGTAAAGGTAAAGGAGAAACAATATTATTACTTCTTGAAGTTATTTGAGAAATTTGTGATAATGGTCTCGGTAAACGAGAAACTTGTGGTCTTGTTAAAGGTATAGTAGTTCTTTCAGAAGTATCTTCAGATGAAGATATTGGTGTTATTATAGATTGTATTATTGAATTATTTCTTTGTGTACAAGTTCTTGAATTTTTAGTTCGTTTTACGTTTCCAACTTTTCCACCAGTATTTCCACCAATATGACCTCCATGACCTCCATGACTTCCATGACCTCCATGACCTCCATGACTTCCATGGAATTCTAAATCTTGTCGATAGTAATTACCATAAATACTGCTTGAAATACTATTACGACGACTTAATTGTTGTTGTTGTGATTGATTTAACATTAAAGGTTTATCATTTCGACGAAAAATTGCTTTCTTTGTCCATGACTTTAATTTTCCAAGTATTTTTTTGCCTTTACTATTAGATTTTTGGTTTTGATAATTAACAAATATAAATTCTTGTTCCATTTTTTTAAAGAAGAAAAAAATAGTTTAATTTTTGTGTAATTTATTTGAAAATTCTAATATATATATATATATATATATTTTTTTAATAAAAAAAAAAAAAAAATCTGTTTTTTTTTTTTATTATATAGTTTTTCCAACGGGCTGAAAGAAAGGGCGATCAAGTGGTTTTATATATGAAACTCGATAGGAAAATCTAAACAAATGATTTTTCTAAGTTAGATTTTCAAAGTTTAGAAAAATTTAGAAAACCATTCACCATTAATTACTATATTTGTAAATTATTATATAAAAGCATTACATGTGTACCATTAAATTATTTTAGCTGTCACCAATGTTGTTTTCTCCTACGAACAATATTCAACGTACGTACGTACGTAAATACGCACGCACGCACATAATGTAAGTACGTGATCAAGACCATACATTTTTTTTTTTTGTGAATTCGCGTAAAATAAAAAAATAAAAAAATAAAAAATAATCGATTACCCTGTTTACCCTTGTTAACCCGATAGAAATGGCGTGAGGCTTTTTGTTGGTCACAAATTTTAATATATCTAATATAGATAAACACTGCATTTATTAATAATGTAGTACATTGAAAAACAAAAAAAAAAAAACTAGATTTTTAACTCGATTATAAAGTGTTTTTCAGTCCGGGGCTCATTATTTAAAAAGCAATCGGTAAACTCAATCTTAATATTACATGATATCTTAAGTAAAAAGAATCGTTTTACCCCAACATAAACAATTTCAATTTTTAACGAAACAATGTAATTTATTATTTTATATAATGTATTGTTTTTTTTTCTTTTTTTTTTTTTTTTTTGTGGGGGTATAATGACGAGTTGGCGTGCATTTCGTACACAGTGAGTGTTATGTGATTATGCATTATTGTATTATAAACTTTTATAATTTTTTTTATTTTTTATTTTTAATATTTTTGACATTCTCTAAAATGACTAAATGAAACCATTTATTATGAATATCACCTTATGGAGATTAGCGAAATGAATTTTTTAAAATCAAGGAATATAAAAGATTTTTTTTTGGAACTCATTGTTTGTTGCATTGTAATGTATCTATTGAAGTCACATGAATACAATTCTTGTGAAATTATAGACCTGTAATAAAACTTGTTTATTGTTCCCATATTCGATATTTAACTAAACTTTTTTCGAAATCCCTTTATATGTCATTTGATCATCTCTGTACTGTTTTAATACCGATGAGAACAAGTATTTAACATAAAATGTTAACAATGTAATTTCATGTCATAACATTGTCATAAAATTTATCACCTGATTTTTAGAATTTCGAAATAATATTTTTAAACGTCAAGTTTTGTTATTTAAAATATTATTAAAATATACCGATACAGTATTAATTCCGAGGAATTCGGGTAATAAGGTTATTCGGAAACCATTTCACCGAAATTCACTAATTTCGGTTGGCAATACGTCCGAAATAATTAACTATTGCACCTTTTTTTTTTCTTAGCTTAAAAAGTAATAATTTTTTTTTTAAATCCTTAAATAACGTGCATTTTTGTTGGGGTAGGATTAAAGTTCGGCTTCTTCATTGTTTGTGATTTACTGTAAAATATGTAAAAATATGTATACTGTATTTTTATATTTTTATATTTTTTTTTAGCTGTATAAATTTTAACCAACGAACAAATAGTAATATACCTTACATGTAAAGAAATACCTAATGCAATGTCAGCGAGCGATGGATGAACATGGCAGAAAATATATTATTTTGCATAAATGCTTGTATGCTTTTCGTTTTGAGTGACAATCATCCTAAACAATAAAACGAATAAAATTTCTTTTTAATTTATTAATTTTACGCTCGTAAATTTCTTATCTTACTCAAACTTAGGTAATACTTTTTTGCATGTTCTTATGTACGAGTACGAATAAAAAAAGCTCTTCCAATTTACCAAGTGGGGTTTTTTTTGATCTCATGATTTAAAGAAAGTGCATTTTATTTATTTATATATATATGTATTTATATTCATGATTTATAATTAAATAATACGTAGTTTAAAACTCCGCAACTTATACACTTAACTTTGATCTAAAAAAAGTTTCAAGTCATTTGAAACGATAATTAAAAAGTTAAATCTTTAAAGTAGTTGTAATGATATTCATCATATATATATCTAAATATAGTTTATCCGATGGAACGAACAATAATGTGCAAATTTAAATTTGTGTTCTAGTTCTAGAACTTACAATGATTTGGTAAATACAGAAGTAATGAGTTAATCCAACCATCACTAGTGTAATTTTTTTCAACGACTTAACTTCTTGATTATTTGAGTACAGTATATACACAATTTTTAATTATCTAATAAAATTATCCAACAAAATACATACTTCAACGTTCGATAATACAAAGTTGCTGTTACTACCGTAAAATCGCCGGATACAAGGTCCCAGACCCACTATGCACTATACCCGGGTGCAGATAACAGGACCACCTTTAATTAAATGTGGTTCTTTTTAAAAATCTAGATTGCATGTTATAAACACAAAGTGTATATGCATCTCAAATTTTTACACTCTATACGATATAAACTCTCAGTCATGTGCTATACCCGGGTCTATTAAGGGTTTTTAAAATTGGTGGAATGTACCAGACCCGGGTCTTGTATCCAACGATTTTACAGTAATAGCCTGTTACTAATAGCCTGTTACTACCAGTAATGCCGTTGGTCACTTACATTATCTTCCAAAAAAATAAATACCTTCATGATTAATATTCGGGTCTTACTCACCATATGTACATTCAATTTAAAAATGGTGTTTTTAGAATAAATCATTGGGTAATGACTGTGTAAACTGTAGGTAACGGTAACAATCTTGTAAAAGTTATTTACTAACAAGTTTATTTTACCAATAAATTTACTTATCAACCATTTAGTTTATCGAAAATTTAAATTTACTGAGCATATGTCATATTCAGCTTATTATTGTCATATAATTAATAAACTTTGTTTTTAGAAAATGTTGTTTTTTAATTTATAAAATAAATTTTTGATAAAATCAAGGGGTATAGCAATTCATTTTTTGAATATAAAAAGAAGAAATTGCAAAACTTATAATAAACAAAATCTAAAATTTCTATAGTGTGTAAATAAGGCTTCTTATATATAAAGGTTTTTTTTTTTTTACTAAGAAAACCTTTCTTGATTTCTAATTAAACTTTGTAGAGCTAATTTTTCTAATTCTAATTATACTTAAATAATTAAAATCGGTTTATTAAATATGTCTATTTTTTAATTGATTTTTAATAAAACGCACCTATATCTATATATATGTTGTACCCCAAATACAAATTTTTCTGATTAACAATTGGGGCTAACCCAAAAATCAATTTGATTTTGGGATAGTGATCTTGTCCCAAATGTAAGTTAGATTATAAATAAACAAGTTTTTTTAAAATAATAATATGGATTTGCATGATGAATATTTTTTTCTTATATATCAAACTTTTAATGATATTATAAATATATATTTGTCAACTTTAAATAAACAAAAAAGCAAAAGCAAATAATTACTGAATCTTTTGCAAATAAATATTTACAAATTTTAACTTATCCTAAAAACACTTTTATCAAAAATCCTAATTTTTACTTCTGGATTAAAAACAATTTTTCTTGCCAAATAATAGGTAATATTGCTATCTTGTTGTATTGTAAGAAACCTGTGGCCTTAAAAGAAAGATTGTATATTATTGCAGAAGAACATAATGCTACTGGACACAGTAGTGCCAAAGCTACTTATAAACAAGTATCAAATAAATACTATAGTATAAAAAAATACTTTATTAACAAATTTATAGAAAATGTAAATCTTATCAAATGCATTAATCTTCTATAAAATCTCTAGCACTTTGACCAATAATTAGCAAGGTTTTTATTACAACAAATACAAGTTAATTTTTTATATTGCTGTAATTATTTAAAGTTATTACAATTATATTAAAATATTTTCAATTAGATCAATTTTTATTACTATAGGAACAAAACATAATAGTGAATTTTAATGGATTGTACATCATATTTTTACAAATAAATGTATAGCACAAGTAGTAGTATTTTTATTTATAATATTTACTCTTTTTAAACTATTAATTTTTTTGTAAAGTAATAATATTCATGAGTTTATTGCAAATATTATTGCAAATTTTAGATAACTATAGTTAGTTTTTAGAGTTATTTACAAAAAACTTTAAAGACTACAAATACAAGGTTCTGTAAAAAAAGCAAATTGTAGTTTAAAAAATAAACTTGAAAAATGGCTTGAAAATCAAAAAAATGTAAAAAAGAACAAACTAAACAATTTAATTTATAACAATAAATTTGTTTATCTTTTAGACTACTAATAAAAGCTTTTATAAGTTAGTTTCTGTTATAAATCCAAGACCATTGTACTTTTCTTAATTAACTTTGGTTTTAAAAGAATTTACTGATAGTATGAAAAAAATATTTAAATGATATTCTAATTACAGATAATCTTAATAATTATAATGATAAGGGGAGCGCCAGAAATCACCTGATTAAGGTTTCACTAAGTAGCTGACCTTCTACCCCACCTGATAATTTTTCTAAGCATTTGATTGGTTAAAATTTAATAATATATATATATATATATATATTAAAAATTGGATAACTTTTGATCTACTGGCCTGTTTTGGCTGATTCAACTACCAAAATGTTCATCTCAGTGAGACGAGTCTAACAAGCCCAAAATCATCAAAATCCAATTACAGGATCCTAGATCGTTCAACTTTTTGTGTAATTTTAATAGTAATTTTTAAAATTACAAGTAAATTTATTTTTTATATTCAGACTTTTTAGTCAAGTCTGAGTCTGGTCTGAATCTGGTCCGAAGTCTGCAGACTGGTCTGAGTCTGAATATATTTATATGTATTTTTTGGTGCTGAACAAGTTTACTTAGTGCATTTTGTTAGAATAAATTAGTAAAATTTTATGAATCATAAGTTTTTATAGAATTTTATTAATAAAATTCTATAAAATTTTATAATTCGCAAATTTTATTAATTAATTCTAACAAAATGACTAAGTAAACTTGTTCAGCACCTAAAAATGTATTAAAACAGCTGGTTTGTTTTTATTTTACTTGAAATTTGGAGATTTGATGCACAATTTTGGATTTTTGATCAAAAAAGACAAATTTTAACATCTTATCTCCAAATTTCAAGTAAAATAAAAACAATCCTGCAGATTTAATGTATTTTTAGGTTTGAACAAGTTTACTTAGTGCATTAATTTAGAAATAATTAGTAAAATTTTGTGAATCATAAGATTTTATAGAATTTTATTAGTAAAATTCTATAAAATCTTAAAATTCACAAATTTTTATTAATTAATTCTAACAAAATGCACTAAGTAAACTTGTTCAGCACCTAAAAATACATTAAATCGGCAGGGTTGTTTTTATTTTACTTGAAATTTGGAGAAAAGATGCATAATTTTGGATTTTTGATCAAAAAAGTCAAATTTAAGCATCTTTTCTCCAAATTTCAAGTAAAATAAAAACAACCCTGCCGATTTAATGTATTTTTAGGTGCTGAACAAGTTTACTTAGTGCATTTTGTTAGAATAAATTAGTAAAATTTTGTGAATCATAAGATTTTATAGAATTTTATTAATAAAATTCTATAAAATCTTATAATTCACAAATTTTTATTAATTAATTCTAACAAAATGCACTAAGTAAACTTGTTCAGCACCTAAAAATACATTAAATCGGCAGGGTTGTTTTTATTTTACTTGAAATTTGGAGAAAAGATGCATAATTTTGGATTTTTGATCAAAAAAGTCAAATTTAAGCATCTTTTCTCCAAATTTCAAGTAAAATAAAAACAACCCTGCCGATTTAATGTATTTTTAGGTGCTGAACAAGTTTACTTAGTGCATTTTGTTAGAATTAATTAATAAAAATTTGTGAATCATAAGATTTTATAGAATTTTATTAATAAAATTCTATAAAATCTTATGATTCATAAAATTTACTAATTTATTCTAACAAAATGCACTAAGTAAACTTGTTCAGTGCCAAAAAATACATATAATTATATTCGGACTCAGACCAGTCTGCAGATTTCGGACCAGACCCAGACCGGACTCATAGTTGTGTCTAGTCTAAAGTCTAAAATTAGTAAAATTTAGAGTCTGAGTCTGGTCTGATCCTGGACTGGACCCGGACCGTACCAGACCTGGACCAGACCTAGAGCACTAGTCTCAATGAGAAGAATCAAATAGTACCAAAATAATCTGATTCTGATCGATATAGCACGTGGTATTCATCATAGAACTTAGGTGCACCGAATTAGACATATCAAATTATTAATTGTTTATAGAATACAAATCTTTATTGATCTTAGGATCCTGTAATTATAATTTAGTGATTTTAGGCTTTTTAGAATCATCTCACTGAGGCGAACATTTTGGTAGTTAAATCATCAAAAATGGACTGGTGGATCAAAAGTTATTCAATATTAAAAAATATATATGTTGTGTCCCAGATATGAGCATTAGTAGCATGGGTAAGGGAATTTACAGATTTTTTCAACGATTTTGTCATCAATTCCATAAACTGATACTTTTTTTGAGCGAAAATCAAAAGCAACAGCTTCGGCATTGATTTTTTTTTAAGATTGAGAGCAACAACCTTATGAGCCGCACCAATCAGTCCATGCAAGTAAGACGTTGTCCTTTTTAACTCACTGTGAAAAGACTCCAATGCATTGGTAGATGTGATCTGAAGTAAGAGTGGAGAATGCTATCGTGCCAAAGGGCCTACTGGTGAGTATTTTTTGCATAGTTTCATTGAATATAGCTTCGAACAGAAGGGACTGGGCAAGGTTTAATAGCCTTTTGAATAAGTTGTTCATATTCTATTTTTGTGTTCTTATTCATAGCTGCAACTATAACATTTCGAGTTCCATCTTCATAGATTCTTGAAATCCATATACGCAACAAATGAACGATGCAAAACAAAATATTATGCCTTTGTTTACCTGTACTACTACTGAGAAGTTGCTTTATACTATTAACCTCGGTACTGCTTTGGTCGATTAAAATATGTCGGAGGGTCCAACGGCGATATTTGGAGATGAGTCAGTAGAAAAGGGCCAAATTTTTTCTAAGTAAAAGTTTTCTTGATTTTAAGCTTAAATATCTTAACAACTAACTATCTTAATAAATTTAATAATTTTTTTTTATTTTAATTTTATATAATTTTATAATTAAAATAAAAAAATTTTTAGCAAATTTGATTAAATAGTTTTCAAGATATTTTAAATTAAAAATTAAAAAAATTTTACTAAAAATAATTTGTCCCTTTTCTACTGATTCACTCTATTTACTTCGGATTAATTGTAGTGCTTTTGCGATAGTTAAGCTATCCTCAGTATATACAAAAAAATAGAATTTGCTTTTCCAACATCCATGATTGTGCAAATATATAATGTGAAAAGCTTCCAGTCATATTTATTTGTTTTATGGGTAGAGTCCATTAATGTAAGCCAGCCGTGGTGTTGAAACTTTTCTATTTGTCTAGGATTCATAAAAACTATATCCTCCGTATGTTTTACTTTTCCTCCTTCTAATCTTTGAGAAAGATAATAATATTCGGCATAATATCCTTGACCTTCTAGGTACAACAAAGTCTCAGATATGTCTATCCTTAAGCTTGTGTTACCTATCAAATGAACATTCATAGGTCCTTGAATTTTATATTTAATATTTAACACCTTTTTTCGGCTTAAATATTTAATACTATCATCTAATTTTAGTGCATTTTTCTCATATTCTTTGACTGCGCTAGTAATTGCTACAGATTTATAATTCTTAACTGCCTCGTTTGTAACTAAAGTCCGAATAGTACTCGAACGCTTAAGCATATCACTTTCGTCAAATGTATATGTGTAATCTGGTGAATCCTTATATCGTTCAACCAGGACTATTCTGAAGGAAGCGGACTATGTTATTTTAATTTTTGCTACACAAGCACTAGCCAGTCGAACCTTAGTTTTCCTTCGCTTATTATCTGGAACACCTTCTTGACATGTACTTGAGTTTCGATATTTCATCAAATGGCAAATATAAATTTTTCAATAATCACTATTTTGAAGTTTATTCGAACTAAATTAAGTCCATATATTTGTGATCAAAGGCCACAAGTTGTTATTGAACTCTTTATCCGGTACTTCAAAGAATTCGTTACATTAAAAAAAAGAGTGTGTATCTCATTAATAGTATTACTATTATTTAAGGTGTTAATTTCATTCTCTTTGTTCATAATTATTAAAAAAAAATCCTTACAAAAAAAAAAATAAACAACTCGCTTTCTTTTCGGTTGCTTTCTCAAGGTCCTTTTGTTATTAATTTTTTTTTTTGCTTGTGTATTAAAAAAAAACTGAAGTAAGCCCCATTTTTTTTGACTTGTTCTTTCAGTTATTTTTTTGCAATATACGTATATGTATTTTTTTTACATTTGTTGTTAAAAAAATATAAGAAAATAAGATAAAGTTCTCCAAAAAAAAAGGTAAAACCGATACTTGTTTTTTCGATAAAAAAAAAATGCAGTACCTACTAGTAAATAAACAAAGATTTGCAGACTATTTACATGATGATGTTGTACTGTATAGACTTGCTTTGACCTCTAAAAAATATATAAATTGTACGTACATACAGTACATTGTGCAATGTAATACATAATTTACATTTCAAACTCTATTCTTTTCTTGCGTCAAAATGCCAAATTACAATAATATATTCGAAAAAATCAATAGTTTATTAGATATTTCTCAAATAACCAACAATATTATCCAGTTGCATTTAAAAGATCATTTACAATATTTTCTAAATGAAATCGTTAAAGTAATGTGTAATCTCTATAATGAAGAAAAATTGAAAGACAAAAATTCTAAATCAATTTTTGAAACATTAGAACAATTTCTAATAAAAAAAAAAGCAAAATCCAGTAAATATTATCAATTTTTTTTTTTAGTTTTTGCCTACTATTGATAGCCTTTAAGTTTTCACAAATTTTCTTGTAATAATTATTGCTAAACACATTTATTAAACTAAAATTCTGTTAAAATTACTGCTAAATATTTGTCCTGCTTTTTTTTCACTTTAGTTTTTCAGTAATTTTTTTGTTTAGATAATCAAACCAATGCTACGATTCAAATCGTTCTTGCGAGTTGCTATCGTTATGGTAAATAGGTTCAAAAGAATAAACACAAAGCATTCAATTATTATCAAAAATCTGCAGCAATGAATGATTTTTATGGAGTATATTTCATTGGTGTCTGTCATGAAAAAAAAATTGGAGTTGAAAAGAATGAACGTAAGGCATTCATTTATTATCAAAAATCTGCAGAGATGGGTGATGCTAGTGAAACATTTCAGGTTGAATATTGAAAAAGATGAATGTAAGGCATTTATTTATTATTAAAAATCTGCAGAGGTTGTTGATGCTAGTGTGACGCTAGTGGATCATTTCAGGTTGGATATTGTTATTGTTATGAAATTATAATATCTAATTCAAATAAAAATCGTATTTGATTTATTTTCAAGTAGTTATATAACAAAATTATTAGATTTTTTTTATTGTTTTTATTGAAAAGAATATTGAAAATTATTAAGTTTTTAGCAAAATAGTGATTGGCACTTTTTTCTTTTCTTTTTTATCATTTTTATTGACGAAAATTATTAAGATTTTAACGAAATAGTGATTGGTCATATTCATGCACATGATCGATATGCAAAATTGATAATCATCATATTGTAATCGAAATATTTGATTGGATTTGTGAATAGGTCTTTGTTAGAAGAAATTCAAGATGAAGAGGCTTTTATTAGATAGATCTTAAGACATCACTATGGATCATGATGTTCCCTCAGTACAAAAGAGGTCCTTTTTATACTTATAATTCTACACTATCTTGAAACTATTTACTAGGGTTCTGCAATTTGATTTGATCTTCAAATATTTGAATCAAATATTTGATCAAATTCAAATTCAAATTTGACTATATTTGATTTGATCAAATTCAAATATGACCAAATTTGATTTGGTTTGACAAATATTTGATTTGTTTTGAAAATTACTATTAAAAATTCAAATTCAAATATTTGAATCAAATCAAATTCAAATCAGGGTCAATTTTGATTTGATCAAATTCAAATTGATCCAATATTTGATTTGATTTGAATTTGAGGAACCCTACTATTTACAAGAGATTCGATAGTGATTCGATACTCTAACATAACGATCTCATGCATAATGATCTTATGCATAATGAATGATGCATAACAACGATAAGCATCACGATGTAAACAGTTTTATGGGGCAGCTATATGAAACCAAACAAATAAATACAGATAAAAATAAATAAATACTAAATACTATACTAAAAGAAAGTAAAATAAAAAGAAATATAATAATAATGATCGTGAAGCGAAGGATTCAACAGTCGTCACGTGATCACTATAGTGCGACGTGAACATGTGACAGGCATAGTACGTATCGTTGTACTGATATCCTACTATTTCACACTTCCTTCTCTCTTAAAAATGCGAGGTCCTCCAAGCAGATTATAAATTCTATGCTAATAAAAAATATATATAAAAGGATACTAACTAAAAAAAAATAATTGTAATATTATCTCTTCCTCAAAAGTGAGTTACTGCGAGTTAAAACTAAAGCTCATTGTCTAAAATACAATCGAGAAAAATCCCACCCAAAACAAAATTTCATTAAAAAAATAACTACCTAAAATTCAAACGTAGTATTTCTCACTGCAATCACTGTCTAACTATTGGCGCATCTGTGCATTGCTAGTCTTTTGAATATACTCACATTACTCTAATCTTTATCAAATTACAATTTCCAAATCCATCCAATTTCAAACAAGATTTTCCTTTTATACTTTTCGATTTCTGTACTCTTTGCTTTGATCTTTGACAAAAACAAACCATTTGTTAGGGAGGATAATTTTACTGTAAATTTCAAGGGAATACATCAAAGAGCTGGTATTCAGTTCATGATTCCTTTCATGTCATGCGCCCTATACGTCACGCAAAATTATCCAAGATCATTGTTGCGTCTTTATTTATTGTTATCAACTTCTCGTGCGGGTTTAGAGTGTAATAGATAAATTTTTTTTTTTTTAGGAATTCTTTTATTTGGCTTCACGGGAATCGAGTCGACCTTAAATTCGTTCAGTGGAACTATAAGATGGTATTTCTTTGTCTTGTTTTGACGTCACCCACGTGATTGTCAAATTATCGTTGATGATCTACTAAAAAAATTTTTTTTTTTTGTACTGCCTTTTGATCTGTTCTTTTTCACAGTTTATACTTCCAGATCATAATGCAAGACTTTCTATGGTTGCCATTCCGGGTTGATTTGTAAAGATTCAGGGAAGTGTTTGTTTTATCTCTTTCTTCTTTTTTTTTATATAAGGTTATTATCCTGTTCTTTATTACTTTTCTTTCTAGGTCTTCTTTCATCGAAATGGGACATAGTATGTCAAGTCTTCTTCCAAAGCTAAGTAAACTTTTGTCTGTCTTCGTTTTCTCTTTTTTTTTTTTAATATTTTACTAACTACTTTTCTTTCTCTGTTTTAGTTAGATTTATTTCTTCCGGTTTTATATCTTTCTGGTAGTTTCCTAATGGACTTCAGAATTGCAAACTTGAAAAGGGCAGGTTACTTGAAAGGTGAAATATGGGATTTCGGCTTGAATTTGGGTGGAATATAGAGCTTCGGCTTGCATTGGGACTTAGAACTTGGATTAGCATCATAAGATAAGTATTCCTTTTTTTTTTTTCTTGGCCATTGTACTAATCATTCTCCTTCTTTTAGATTTATTAACACCGGAATCAGTATTTAAACGGAGCTAGATCTCCTGAAATATAGAATATAGAACCTTCGGGCGTATAATAATTCGAATAGGTGGGTAGTTCTTGGGATGGTAGACTTTTAGATAAGTGCACTTTTTCTTTTAAATTTTTTTTTTTTACTTTACTTTACTAATTTTTCTATTTTTCTAGAGCAGTATTTTCGTGGAAAAGGAATTTGGAATTGAACACACGTACGTAAGGAGACATTAATACAACAAATTTTGAGAGCTACATATAAATTTTCATTTATTTTTGGTTTATTTCGTTCATTTACTAATAAAATTGGGATCTAATTTAATAGAACAGACTATCTTTGACTTGAGTTTTCCGGGTAGACGACTGAGGTCCTGTCATCGTCACTAAATGTAATTAAAATATTCGATTGGGTTTGTGAATAGGTCTTTGTTAGAAGAAATTTAAGTCAAAGAGGCTTTTATTAGATAGATCTTAAGACATTACTGTGAATCATGATGCTCCCTTAGTACAAAAGAGATCCTTTTTATACTTATAATTCTGCACTATCTTGAAACTATTTACAAAAGATTCGATACACTAACATAACGATCTCATGCATAATGATTTTATGCATAACGAATAATGCATAACGACGATATGCATCACGATGTAAACAGTTTTAAGAGGCAGCTATATGAAACCAAACAAATAAATACAGATAAAATAAATAAATACTAAATACTATACTAAAAGAAAGTAAAATAAAAAAAAATATAATAATAATGATCGTAAAGCGAAGGGTTCAACAGTCGTTGCGGGATCGCTATAGTGTGGCATAGGCATGTGATGGGCATAGTACGTATCGTCATACCGATATTCTGCTATTTCACAATATGATCAATATTATGCATATAGACAATCAAAACTCACTCTGCTTTAGCTAACCTCTATAAGTAGAAAAGATCTGCATAAAAAACCTCAAAAATAAGCAAACTCATATCTGATCTATCTATATATATTTCAGGACCTAGTCCAATTTGAATGAACTTTTTTTTAAAAATGAAGCTTTTGGTGAGATGCATTTAAAAAAACAAGTTTATTCAATTCTAATTACTAGATCAGAAGTTATTTAAATAAATATAGGTTTGTTATTTTTAGCAAATTAGATCAAAATTGACCAAAATCTAGTTATAACCTATATGAGAGATGTTTGGGGTTCTGGATGATTTGTACAACTAGCTGAAAATTGGTTGACAAAATGTAAATGATATCATAAATAAGTAAAGGTCCTGAAAAGTTCTGAAAAAAAAATAAATAAATATAGTAGATAAGAAAAAAATTTAAATAAAGGTCTTGAATTTTCAAAAATAAAATGTAAAATAATCCTAATTAGTTGCAATTGGTTGATACCAAATGTTTTGGATTGGTTAAGAGGAGTGCCATTTATCATCTGAATTTTAGGGTAGGGGGGGAGGGTTAGAAAATTATCAGGTCCTAATAGCAGATAACTTTTGATTGGCTAAAATTATTAAAATTTTTAAAAATTTTTAAACTTTAATATTAAATAACTTTTGAACCAGTGATCCATTTTGGATGATTTTACTACCAAAATGTTCGTCTCAATATGACTATTCCAACGAGCCTAAAATCATCAAAATCCAATCACAGGATCCCAAGATCATTATAGATTTGTCTGCTTTAATTATATTATTTTCGTATATATTAAAAATTATTATTAAAGATCTTATAAACTTTAATATTAAATAACTCTTGAACTAGTGATCCGTTTTGGATGATTTTACTACCAAAATGCTTGTCTCAATGAGACGATTTTAATGAATTTAAAATTGTTAAATCCTGATTACAGGATCCAGAGATCGTTATAGATTTGTATTATTTTAATATAATTTATTAAAAATAATACAAATCTATAATGATCTCTGGACATAATACATTGAACTCTTTCTGACGATCACTCAAACCAACAATCACCGAACGGACCTGCAACCAAGTGTTTAGTTAGTATAGAAAATTATACACAAAACTTCTCTTGTAGCAACTAGGACTAGTAGTCTAAAGCTTGATGAGTCTTCGGATTATTTGGAGAACTGAAATAGAGTTGAAAAAGAACTCCCTTTGGGTTTTTGGCTCCCCGGTGCATCTGTAAATTTTATATATAGATATATATCGATTACTAACTAGTAAGATATATGTCGATACCCATCACCCCTGCCGATTACTATCGATAGTGATATTAATCAATATATATCGATATATTGATTACTATCGATAGTGATAGTAATTGATATATATCGATATATCGATTAATATTACTATCGATAGTAATCGGCAGGGGTGATGGGTATCGATATATATCAATATATCGATTATAATCGATAGTAATAGTAATCGATATATATCGATATATATTGATATTAATCGATATATATCTGATATAATATCAATTAATAATTATTATATTCACATAATCATGCTTTTTGAATATCTTACAGGTTTTTGCAAGTTTTCGCAATTTAATTATAAATTTTTATTTATTTATTGTTATTATATAATATTTTAATTTATTAAATATACAATATTCACAAG